>JAECUM010027529.1:0-42728 GCA_016617855.1 Megalonaias nervosa
TCTCTCTCTCTCTCTCTCTCTCTCTCTCTCTCTCAAACCAGCATCCTCTTTTGGTTAGAGTTTCCTCTGACCCTTGCCATCGTATTTCCATCCGCATACCAAAGTCAGTCGAATTAAATTTATTAGCGAACGGCCGATAGTCGGACCAGAAAGGATGCTGAAAGCACAAATAGTGCCAAGGAATGTAGGTTACTTCTACCAGTAATGTCAGAAAATAAAATTAAAAAAAAAGTAGGAGAACTACTTGTGGTTGTAAAGCATAAATTGTACTGAGCAAAACTAAACAATATACTGGTATTGTCAGCATTCTTACTTAGTCCAGTTAATAACTAAACTGAAATGAATAAACTGGTGTTAGTCAAATGATACCCATACCTAACTTTCATGTTTGAGTCACCTTTTGAACTAAGAGCTAACTGTGAATTTATATTATCAATGTTATAATTTTCCTTCTCTATCCAAAACTACACTTAACATGGGTTGTAATGCAGAATAAAGATTTATTGATAATGGTGATAAATAAATGAACTCTTCAGTGGGTCCGTTCTTCTCAACAGCATCTTACTATAAGGTTTCAACAAGTGACATGTTGTTGTGAACACATACCTGCTATATTCCTAGACAGTGTTGGGTAGGAGATTCAAAATGTGTAGTTTGAGGTCCCAAGGTGGGTCAGACATTGCCCAATTGAGAATGAGTTATCATTTCATATAAGCCTTTAACAAATTACTGAAAATTCTAATTTGATAACAAAAAGAAAATAACATCTCTTTTCTTTGAAGCATTTATACTTAAAGGCCAAAAGTAGTTGGAAGATTTATTATTGTCCAGTATCATCACCACACGTGTGGCCACATTCATATAAACACAACCACACAAATTAAAGAACAATATATCAAGTTTCTGTCTTTTGAATTCATTGGACAGTGGAATATTTTCTTTTGTTAAATGCAGTCTTTGCTGCTGTCAGTATTTTGGAGGTGGAAGGTTCAACAAATGTCATTTGTGTTTGCCTTGGCATTAATTTGAGACTGGATAGTACTGTTTTTCAAACTTTCACAAAGAACTTTTTTAATTTTTGCAGCATTGAAAATGAGCTTTCCACATCTGCATTCCTACGAAGGGGTGGCAAACATGCTGGGTGGTATTGCTGTGTCAACAGATGTCATGCATTCCAGAATGACCAAAGTTGATTTGGTGCTTGCAGTGCATGCAAAGAATAAAATGCAACCCTGTGCTTCTGCACTTCACAAAGTCAAACTCTGTCCAGGAGTGATATTTAGTTTTTCTGGGCTTTGCTCATTTTGAAAATGACTTATCTTTTCTTAAACTGCAACAGCATTTCAACAATTTGCCTTAAAAAGTGATCCACAGTTGTACACTATTCCACCTACCGAAACAAGCATGTTTTGCTTTTTATGTATGGAGTAAATTCCAACTTCAGAGAAACTTTGCCAGTGATCACAAACTTGCCAAAATTCGAACCCCAGCTGAGTCATACCAAAGACTTATAAAAAATGGTATTAACAGCTGCCTCGCTAGGCGCTCAACATGAAGAGGTTAGTGTTAGGACTGGTTGGCCTGGTGTCAAGATAATGTGACTGGGTGGGACATCATGCTACATGTCTGCAACATGATGCACCATTGCTAGTTATCACTATAAAGTGTCACACTTCAGACGTCATAGTGATATGACTGAAAAATTGTTAAAGCTACATTAAAAATCCAGATCACACATATCACACACACATGTTCATTTCACTTTAGTCTTCACTCAACATTTACCAGTGTTTTAATTAATATTTTAATATTTCTTCTCATTATTTTTCATTCCAAGCTAATAATTCATGAAGTTGATGCTAAATTATTTATTTCTTCAAGTTTCTTCCTTCAAAAATATAGTCTCTTATGACTTTACTTCATCCTCAAAATGTGTTATCTAACATTTAGTGCTGGTTTAGCATTCTAACTGAGCTGATAGAAGCAGCAACCTTGAATGTTCCTGTTGTAGCTGTTTAAGCAGAAATATATCAGTCTTCAAAAACTGATTGTATCTGGTGATTTTAGTGATTTCTAGTATGACATAAAATAGATCATATGCAGTATCGTCTTAAAGTTTCATTTTCAAACCTATGCGTGATACATTTTTTACAGTAGTTCACAGTTACATAATTTAAAAATTCTCTCAGATGTGCATTATGTCATTTCCTATGAAATTAAACTGGCAGTTGGTCACTAATCCCAGAAAACATAATATATTTATCATCAAATGATTGAAATAATGTGTTTTGTGAAAGTTGTACATGTCCTTGATACTTCGATTCTGTGCTTTTATGCATCCACCATTATGTACCATCCAGCCCTGTACATATAAATACTCACTTTAACAGGAGATATTAAACTGATCACAGTTTATCTTACCTTTCTCAGGCTATTAGAGATAAAAGGAAGTATCGGAAGCTTTTGGTGCTTTGCAATGCA
The DNA here is from genome assembly GCA_016617855.1 of Megalonaias nervosa. Classification (NCBI taxonomy): domain Eukaryota; kingdom Metazoa; phylum Mollusca; class Bivalvia; order Unionida; family Unionidae; genus Megalonaias; species Megalonaias nervosa. The sequence continues at coordinate 2,482 of JAECUM010027529.1, forward strand.
GATACAATTCAAATTTAAGTTTCATTATTTGCCCCATTTCCCCTATGTTAATAACATTTTACAGACTTATTGCCTTTAATAGAAACAAGATAACTTAAAACGTTTGAGTTAAATCCAGCTAGTACTTTCGGATTTTATCCAAGCTTACAGTTACATGTATGATGAAATACTGTGTAATCAGTCACACCAGATATGAGCTGGTGGTCTGGCTGTTGGTCTTTAGGTAAGAGATAAGGAGGTGCTCTGTAAATTTGATTGACACCTTGGCGTGGCTATTTTTGGTCTTTAGGTGAAAATATAAAGCATGGTTGATTGACACCATATACTGGCTATTGTTCTTTAGGTAAAGAAATAAAGAGGTGCCAAGTATGGTTGATTGACATGGTTTTATAGCTATTGGTCTTTAGGTAAAGAGATAAGGGGGTGCTAAGTAGGGTTGATTGACAGGGTGTTCTGGCAGTTGGTCTTTAGGTAAAGAGATAAGGAAGTACTTTGTAAGGTTGATTAAGAAGATGGTTTGGCTATTGGTCTTTAGGTGAAAAGATAAAGTGTTAAGTTTGGTGAAAAGATAAGTTGTTAAGTAAGGTTGGATTGACACCATGGACTGGCTATTGGTCCTTATGTAAAGAAATAATGTGTGCCAAGCATGGTTGACTTACAAGGTGTTCTAGCTAATTGTATTTAGGTAAAGAGATAAGGAGGTGCTAAGTAGGATTGATTGACATGGTGTTCTGGGTACTGCACTTTAGGTAAAGAGATGAGGAGGTTCTTTGTAAGGCTGATTAACATGGTGACCTGGTTGGTGGTCATAAGGTAAAGAGGTGTTATCTAAGATGACATAGTAGAATTATTAATTATAGTCTGTTGACTAACATAAGACTTCTTGCTTTGTGAATATAGTCTATACACTAACATAGGGCTTCTTGATTTGTGGTTATTGTCCTAGGTGCAAATCCAGTAGTACATTAAAGGTAAAATGTGGAGGTTTCTTTTCTAAACTTATTTTTAATCATCCATACCTGAAGACACCATATTTGTTGCTATTGTAAAATTCTGATTTATCATTTATGAATAAATTTATTCAAAGATATGACCCTTACAAGAAGTGGCAAGCTATTATCTGCCCTTGATGTGTATGTAGAAGTGATGTATCACTTAAGAAAAGACATCATTATTGTATATAGAGATCATAGTATAGAGAATTTGTGACAGACATGAACAGTTATCTTCCCATGATATAGAAAACAATGTGTTTCCTGATTAGGTTACTTACCAGTTGAGCAAAGGTCTGAACTTCTGATTTTGCTAAACAAACTGCTGATATAGTGACACTTATTGCATAATAAACAGTTATAACCATGATGCTAGAAGCACTGCCAACTGTTTTACTCCATTTATGATTATATAGCATTATTTTGGAAGAGAAACTAAGCCTAGAAAATGGTAATTACATTGCTTGAACAGTGTATATAGGCAAGACCACTTGCATCAGGGAAAATGGTGACCAACATTGACAAATATGATGAGCAGAACTGTCACTGTCATTAATGTAAAAGTTAAGCACTAAAAACTTTGTTATTCATAAAGTGATCTATACCATGAAATAATTGTTTTTAAGTAAAAAAAATATTCATGCACAATGGTGGCAGTTTCAGTTACTGAGATGTTTCCATAGGTAAAAAGTAAGACACACATTTCTGTTCAATCCTTCACTTGTTTTCCTGTGTCTTTGGATTTTACAGTACAAGATTACAGAAAGAATTTTAAAAAAAAAGAATAATGAAGGCATTTATGACATTTTAATTAAAAGATCGTTTTCATAAGTGTTGGGACAAATTTTCCAAGAGAATTTGTGTAGTTTTGGGATAAGGAAAAAATGGTTTTTGTTTCATGTCCCAAGGTAATATGGTAATTATTGAAAACAACATTGAGAAAATAATTTCACTGAATCCCTGTTTTTAGTTGATCAATAGTAACTCCTTGAATATAAACTGCAGTTCACTGAAATTGTATATTGGTGTCTTCCCAATTATTGTTGTGACTTCCGTATCAGCCATTTGGTAAACCTGTTTTCAGACTTTGTCTCCAGTGCCAATGGACCAGTTTTAATCAGACATGATCAGAATGATTTATAGGATTTAATTTCAGTGTGGCTTCTGTGGTCATAGTGTGACTTTCACAGAAGCTAGGTGGAAAATCTAGTTTTGAGTTTAAAATGTCGGGGCCAATTTTAACCGTACATTCTCTGTCGAATTTGTTTTGGGATGGCTTCTCTTTCTATCAGTGAAAGATGTAGCTTCCATTGCAAGCACATTAAAAACCTGTTCTCAGCTTCTTTAGAACAGTTGAGTCAACTTTGATAAAACTTATTATCAATAATTTTATAGACATTTTCTACCAGATTTGTGTCCAGTTTGGTTCATGGAGCCAAGGTAGCTCAGTTGGTTGAGTATCAGACTCATAATCCCAGGTTTTGGGTTCAGTACTCACCCAGGCCAACCAGGGTTGGCTGCCTCTGTGTGCCCTTGGGAAAGGCACTTTCCTCCCATTTCCTCTGCCTGATATAGGCTATAATGTGTAAGTGCCATTAAAGCCAACAAGACAAAAGCAAATTAGAGTTGGTCCCCTAGCAATAGTGTTCCATATGGCTTTGCAGTTTTATGGCTGTAATGGCTGTACCTTTGTATAATTATGCAAAACTTGATTAGGTTATATTATGACCCTGTCACTACTGGTCACATTTAAAAACAATTTTAAATAAATCTTTCAAAAAGTTAGTTGGATATTCACCGATTCTGTGGAACATCTTGCCTTTTGATCAGATTTTGCAACAATTTTAACATTGGCTTGGATAAAACTTAGCTGACACAACCATCACTGACATTAGCACTGCCATAATAACTCATATTTTTCTTTGCTAAAGTTGAGACAATATTTGGGTAACCTCAGATAATCTTCATTGTTTTAGTAGCTGTATGAGCACTGCATGGTACAAGTATAAGCATGGCACAGGTGACATTTCTGGTACATTTTAGGTATGTTCTCCATGCCCATACTAAGTATGAAAAAGTGGAATCAGTGGTGAAAGTAGCCAAAAATTGGATCTTATTTTACATCTAAATCATGAAGGGCAGTTATTCATTTGCAAGAGTGAGCAGTCTTTCATTATGCTGAACAAAGCTATCACAAGTAATCAAAGAACACAATGTACATTAGTATGTAATAAAACTTTCTGTTATTAATACCTCTAACAATGCTTTCTCTTATTGTGTTTACAGTTGTATCTTGTATTACATGACAGCTTTTGGCTAGGGCAAGGTATGTCACTATGGGCATTTAATTAAATGTTCTTTTAGTGTATGGTTACCATTTCCCAAGCCATTTAAGACTGTATTCTGTGCTTTGTGAATGATTGAATCAGACTTTTTAACCAATATAACCAGGCCTCATAGTATCTACCAATACAGCAAGGTCTGTTAGCAACTATGGTACAAGATACAGCCAGGCATAGTAACATCCAGTGCATCCAGGCCTCCTAGTAACTACGAGTACAGCCAGGCCTCATAGCAACATAGCAACAACCAATACAAATGGGCCTCTTAATAACCAACAGTACAGACAGGCCTCATGGTAACTAAACAGAGCAACAAATTAACTCGGTCTACAAATATGAACATTGGTCAACCGTGAATTGAGGCAAAGGCTGGAGAGAGAGAGACAGAGACAGAGACAGAGATGGCATGCAAATTAGTTTCCCTTTACACAGAACATCACTGAGTTAATAAAGCTGTTAAGGAAGAGTCATCACGTAGTGCATGAATCTACAAAACTGACAAACATCTCAACAGGTGGTGGGGTTGGAGAATTGTTTTAGGACCTTGATAGTTATTGTTAATGTACTCACAAGTGGGTTGGCAACCAGGGCAAATGGGTAGGCGTTGACTGTCCCACATTTGTTATGAATCAATAATGACACATCTAGGATCTTTACTCCAAACGGTGTATAAAATTTAAAGAGAGAAAGATAGAAGTTCAGTTAGTCATTGTGGACAATGTCTGTAGACTGGACTCCATGTCATTTGATATAAACCATTTTCAGACAATGTCTTCTGTGTGAAGATTTCAAGCATTTTTATGAGTTACACAGGACTGTATGAAAGAAAATTTAATAGCTTGAAAAAAATGGACATGGAACTTAATGCTAGTGCATGCACTTATATTGTCTGACATATACTGATTTAGAATTGTTTAAAGACAGTTTGAAGTAATTATCTCATGACTGAATTATGAATTATTTTCAGTTATCAACTGGGGCTGCATTGTAACCTACCATAATGGTCACCTCATTTAAACCATTGCCCCCTCCCCCATCTATCAAGGAACTTTAGTTCCATTTTGTTTATTATTTTATTAAACAGCCAGATTTGTTCCTTCTGTATGGTGGTTGGTAAAGTGAGATTGCAGAACTAATTTGTTCTGGTTGTGTTTGGATACTGTTGCAATGCCATCTTTAATTTGTTTTGGTTATGTTTGGATATGGTTGCTATGTTGTGTATTATTTGTTCCAGTTGTGTTAGAATATGGTTGCTATGTCATGTTTAATTTGTTCTGGTTATGTTCAGATACAGTTGCTATGACATGTATTATTTGTTTTGGTTATGTTTGGATTTAGCTGCTACATTAGTTAATTTTGTTCTTGTTATGTTTGGATACTGTTTTATTGCCATGTTTAATATGTTATGGTTCAGATACAGTTGCTGTGACATGTATTATTTGTTTTGGTTATGTTTGGATATGGCTGCTATGTCACGTTTAATTTGTTCTGGTTATATTTGGATATTGTTGCAATGCTATTTTTAATTTGTTCTGGTTATGTTTGGATACTGTTGCTATGCCATGTATTTTTTTTTTGGTTGTTTGGATATGGTTGTTGTGTATTGTTTAATTTGTTCTGGTTATGTTTGGATATTATTGCAGTTCAGTTTTCTCATTTGTTCTGGTTATGTTTGGATACTGTTGCAGTTCCATTTTTTCATTTGTTCTGGTTTGTTTGGATATTGTTGCAGTTCCATTTTTTCATTTGTTCTGGTTATGTTTGGATATGTTGTAGTTCCTTTTTTCATATGTTCTGGTTATGTTTGGATACTGTTGCTATGCCATGTATTGTTTCTTCGGTTATGGTTGGATATGGTTGCTGTGTCATGTTTAATTTGTTCTGTTTATGTTTGGATATGGTTGCAGTGCCATGTGGTTATTTTTGGATACTGGTACAAAGCAATGTTTCCATTAAATTTTATTGTAGTTGACCTGAGTCTTTTGACAGGATTTTACAGTAATTTAATCTAACTGCTTAGCTTAGACTTCCACATTTGGTTGTGTGTAATGTACGCCCAGCTATGAACAGCATAGACACAAACCTAGTGTCACATAATCTACCTGCAAATCAAGGTCTACCTTATTGTTTCTTCTTGTTATTATTCAAGCTATTGTTGCAGACCTCAACCTGCTGGTGCATTATGTGGTGGCAGATCTGGTAAGGTGTTTGCATTTGAGTGTACATAGCACACAAACACAATTTTTATATGGTTGGGTTCTATGCCATTATAAGGATCTGGAGGCCATTAGATTTTCATCATACTTGTCATGTTGATCTGAAAATGTTCGAGTCAACAAATTTACTTTTCAAGAGAGTCAGTTAAATTTTGTTTTATGTGGATAAATATGTTGATTTGTGAGTGTTCTGACAATAAGTTGCATTCACATTGCTTGAATTTTTGTAATACCAGTAGATAGTGTGCCATTAAAATATAAAGAAGTAATTATTTTTCATTCTTGTTATAGATAATGTACCTTGATAACATACTAATGTGATTGTAAAGTAATTACATGGCTCTATTTTGGAATATCTTTAATTGGCACACATCACCCTTATCTAACATAATGTAAAGTTAGTAAAGTGTTGCAATTAAGAAATGAGTTTCTAATTTTTGCTCCAAGTCAGGCATGGAGACCCAGTCAAAGAAAATCTCACCTAGTCATGCTCAGAACAATATTTACCATTCAGTTGTTGACCAACGTAACTAAACGATGGAGCAATTTCAGAGATTAATAAGTGTTTAAAACTCACCGTAAGCCCATTGAACGTAGGGTAAGCATTGGGATTAGGAACTTTATGAAGGTAATGTCTGTTCATTGAAAAAATATTGACATGGTCTTTTTGGTCACTTTTTGTTTTAATTTGACCTTGTTCAAGAGTTATTTGACAAAAGGGAACAATTTGCTCAGCAAATCCAGGTTCGTTATGCGACATGGGTGTTTTTATAATTGGTTGTCCAGATAACTGATGAACTTATTATACAGAATAAATTGATCCATACAATCAAAAGATCCAAGGAAATCTGATCCTACACTTATTGATGTAGATGTTAACGTGATGAGACATTTCATACATTAAGTATTTGTTATACTGTATTTCATATATATGTTCTGCATGGTCCAGTGTAAGTATCTGTTATACTGTATAATGTGTATAATGTGTTGGGTATAGCATGAGCCCATCTTCAAAATCAGGCTCAACAAAATTCTCTCGTTAAAGAGTATGGTGTCAGATAAGTGTTGACAAAGATCTGCCATTACAGAGTGTGCCCACAGAGGAGTGTCAGCAAAGATCTGTCATTACGGAATGTGCTGAGGTGAGAGTTGACAGATCTGTTGTTACAGAATGTTATCTCAGATCAGGGTCTGTGCTGTTCATTTGTCTGTATTATATTACAGAATTGTACACATTCAAAGCTCAACATATGCATTATGCAGTGGCAGATGGACAGGGCTTTTGCTGTTAGCAGTTGTATGCACATTTTCTAGATGGTTGGTTCATTTTGCTTTTTGCGTATGATCACGCAGTGGTTTATTACATTTTGGTAACATTATGTGATGATCATGCAGTGATTTATTACAGTTTGGTAACATTATATGTTAGGATTATAATAAGTAATGGTTTATTAAAGTTTGGCAGTAATATGTGATAACATGGATCACAGTGGTTTATTAGTTTGGTCATGGTATGTGCTAAGCCTACGATCACACAGTGGGTTATTACAGTTTGGTAATTGTGTATAATAACCATATAATAAAACATGGATTTATTACAGTTTGGTAATAGTGTGTGAGAAGTGTATCATCAAGCACAGGTTTATTACTGTTTCATAACAGTGTTTATAGGTTTAGAATCATTCATGGGTTTATTACAGTTTGGTAATAGTATATGATGGTCTATGATCAAGCATGGGTTTATTACAGTTTGGTAATAGTGTGTGATAAACTTACGATCGTTCAAGGGTTTATTACAGTTTGATAATAATATATGATGGTCTGTGATCAAGCATGGGTTTATTACAGTTTGATAATAGTGTGTGATTAGCTTATGATCATTCATGGGTTTATTACAGTTTGGTAATAGTATATGATGGTCTTTGATCAAGCATGGGTTTATTACAGTTTGGTAATAGTGTGTGATAGACTTATGACATCAAGCATGCATTTATTGCTGGATAAATAAGATATGAATGTCAGTTTAGTAACATCTTTCTCTTATGATATAAAGGGTACATTTTCATGACAAAGATGTAAAGGAAATGATCTTCAATAAAGATTTTATCTTTTGGCAATTTGAAAATCGTTATATGTTGAGATATATTGAAATTAATGTCCCTGCAGATTAAAGTAAAAATAGTCAGTACTTGTGTCTGATTATTAAAGGTAACTTTTCAAGCGTGTATGAATCCACTGTGTGTAGCCTTTCTTTTATTAAATAAATTTGACTTTAATGGTTTCTGTTTTATGTTTCGGAGTAGTACTCTTCAGTTACAATAATTGTCATTCAGTAACTTTGCAGAACAATATAAACGTTCTCAACAGTGGAACTTACTCTTTCTTTTGTAAGGCCAAATGTCATAGAACTTGATATGACTTTGCCTGGGCTTGAATGTGTTGAAGTGTTAATTTACAATTCATACCTACAAATGCAGGGGTTGTCTCAGTTTTCAACAGAATTTATTTTATTAAGATTTTGAAAAGGGAGATGTAATTTGAGTGCTCATGCCCAACCAGGTGTAGCATGACCGTATAATATTGATTAGAGGTTATATATTAGGGCAAAGCTAAACTTACTTTTTATAAATGCACAAAAGATTTAGAGTTCTTTAATTATAAAAGGATACAAATCAATGCATTATATAATATACAAATTTCACAAGTTTAGGGAACAATACACAGACTTGATCAACAACATGCTCATTCTATAGTTGTCATAAAAAAACTTGTATTTTCATTTTTTTAATACATGTATGAATATACTGTGCACCTCTTAATGTACTATTTACAGTGAGTTTTGTTGCATATTGATTTCTAATAATGTTTCAGAGCTTGCTGCAAGATCTGTCAAAGAATGTTCTGAACTTCTTCTAAACACTTGACACTTTATCCCTGACCTCTTCTCAACAATTATACTTAGTTGCCTACTTATCTTGTAGATCACTGTTCTGTATCAAGTCTGTTTTGTTTTCTTGACTTTCTTTCTCAGCATAGCTATTAGTAAGAAATTTCTTTTGGGTACACAGATGCCATTATTTTGCTTCTTCAGAACATCTTTGTTCATTTATTTGTTTTGTCTAAACTTTCCAGCACAAATGTTTTGGGTTGAACTTTAAAAATTCTTTATCTAGGTAATTTTGTCACTTTTCCAGAAACTAGAGGACTCTGTGCTAAAGGATACAGAAGATTACACTGTCCGTGGAGAGGACAGCAGTCCAGCTAAAATCCCTGCTCGAATCCGAGAAATAATCACCAAGAACCTGTCTGAAGACGATCTGACCTCCAGGCCCAGCTTCATGTCGCAGCCAAATCTCCACCAGCTGCAGGAGGAAAACCGACTTCTTGCCAATGAGCTGAATCGAGTTGAAGATCTTCTGGCAGCCAGTCGTGCAGAGCGAGATGAACTTGGCATCAAGTACAATGCCTTAAGTGAGAAGGTGGGTAGCAGTTAATGTTCAGGGACTGATTATTTGTTGTTTATGTTTGAAATGTACACCATTATCTTGCACACTCTTAGATCTCTCACAACATAAACAATTTCCCAATAGTAAGATTTGCAAACATATGAAAATATGGTCCCTGCTGTTTCAGAAGCAAATGATGAAACCAATGAAAGCCAACATTCTCTGATTATCCTTTCTGTAGGATCCAATGCATTTTTCATTAGGATAATACCAATCCAGTTTCAGATTTGTTTATTGCATTTTCTGCAAAATATATTTGTCCATATTGTCATACATTCAGCTTCTATCTGTTGGGCTCATGAATTGATGTTCTACATGCTTTGACATTTCTCTTATAGTTTTGATTTGAGAGTGTGAAAACTGATATGACCATAATGACATTTCAAGCCTTTAATTATTGTATGGCTGTTCAGTTCATTCATATCATTTTATCAGTTTGTTTCTCTTCGTTCTTCAGATTTTGTATGATAGCAGTTACTCACCTGATCACTCCAGAGAAGTAGGCTCATTCTTCATTTTCATAGACGTGTTTGCCTTCACTAATCACTTTTGCATACACAGTATCATTAACCAGTGTCATTTGTTTCATGCTCATAATCATTATTAATACAGTAAAATACCAATTATTACCAATACAGTGATTTTGTCCACAAAATTGGTTATCTTGTTACAGTGTATCCCATAGGGAGTTAAAACTCCCCTTTGTGTCAAAATTGGGGGACAGACTGAATAAAAAACAAACTTTGCTATCAAAACTGGGGGTCAAATTAAAATTTTGGGGGTCCCTGAAGCACAAATGAGGGTAAAGGGAAACACTGAGTTAACTAATTTTAATCAGTTTGGGAATAAGCTTTTAGAACAGATATGGTGGAAGTTTTTAAGATTAAACAATCCAGATGATAATCAGCATTAATTTTATATATTTGGCATCCTACTGTAGTATGAGTAATTAATCAGAAATTGATATTGATTTGTAAAGAAAATTTCCACAGATCTTTCTGTTGCCTGCACCTACTACAGGTTTTGAGACCAAATTAAATTTCACTTTTTAGCCAATGTAATTAATGGGTGTTTCATTAAAGTCAACAAGTATCATTTTCAAATTGTTGAAATATATTTTCATAGAATTGGAAGATGTCCCAAAGTGAAACAAATGACTGGCATTCCAATCAGCATCATTATGAGTATGTTCTTCACCTCATGTATCTTCATTAAACATTTCTTTCATATAGCAAGTTAATAAACTTCATAAATTGTAAGTAGCCATTGCATAGGCCAGTGTTGGCATATCTTCTCTCTTGTTACACTACATATTACACCACAGTGTACATTACCACATCAAATTTACAAGCAGTGTACATAGAATTAGAAGTTCAAAAATAAAAATGTTTGTTCTTAGAAATACATGTACCTTTCAAATTGTCAGAGACACATAAATATCTAAAATGTTAGGTAAATAAGTATTGTTATATGGGCACATTTCTGACTGGCTGAAATTTAGGAGTAGCATTATGTGGGCTGAGATTTAGGAGTAGTGTTATGTGGGCACAGTTCCGATTGGCTGAAAATCAGGAGTAGTGTTGTGTGGGCTGAAATTTAGGAGTAGTGTTGTGTGGGCTGAGATTTGCGAGTAGTGTGCACCCACTTAGTTGCTGTTTCTGATGTATTTGACTGCTTTTCTCTGGTACAGGTGTGTGGCTTGTTATAGTGTATTGTGTATAAAATATGAGATATCAGGACCAGTTGAACAACTCAGAATTATATATGGTTGATTCAGTGTTAAGCAACATTATGAGTACCAAAAGCTTCATCATTATGTCTATACAGTACTTATTAAAAATATAAAAAAAACAATTGCAACATTTGAGGAAGATATGGGATAACATAATAAAAATAACTATATTAACATTGACTTATTTTAGTTTTGATTAAGTGATGGAGATGGATTCAGTTCATGAGTATTCTCCCTATGTTTGTTGAATTAGAGACATCAGTAGGCTAACATCACATTACACTTTAATTTTTAATATCTTCACAATCTTTTCATGTTTTCTAATAGCTTCTTGTACTATAAATTTAGTTATTTTGTTGATATTATCTACCATTGATATTTTTGTTGATTGGGTAGTTACAATTGTGGATAGAACAGGTTCATATGTGTTTACTGCAGAGTTTGTTCCCTTTTTATTAATGTCATTAAATTCATGTTTTGCATCAACCACAGAATCAAGTGAATACACAGGGGTCCATCACTATAACTTGGGGTAGACATACAAATATACCATGATATAGATGAAGTTGCTGTATATTGGGTTGCATCATATATGTATAATGTTCATTGAGTCCATGAAAGTATCCAGTGATATAGGCAAGGTTACTTTATATTGGGGTCTGTTGTGCACAGTACAGTGGTCTCAATACAGTGCTATTCAGGTGAGCCATAAAAGTGGACTTTGATGTAGAGGATGCTGTGTTATATTGGGACACATTTATATGAGTCATTGACTCCATGAAAGGGTGCTGTGACAAAGTAGCTCTATATTGGGGTCTATCATACTCAGTACAGTGGTCTCCATGAAAGTACACCATAATATTGGAAAATCACCTTATATTGGAGTACATAAAAGATAGTTTAATGCTCTTTGGCATCATGAAAGTACTGTGATTTAGGTAATGTTGCCTTATTCTAGGATACATTATATGGAGAAATGTGTGTGTGTGTGTGTGTGATTTGGATTTTTAATGTAGCTTTAGCAAGTTTTCAGTCATATCGCTACGATGTCTGCAGTATGACAGTTTATAATGATGTCTAGCACTTGGGCATCATGCCGCAGACATGTAGCATGGTGTCCCACCCAGTCACATTATCCTGACACCAGGCCGACCAGTCCTGAAACTAACCTCTTAATGCTGAGCACCGAGCGAGGCAGCTGTTAGTACCATTTTTGTAAGTCTTTGGTGTGACTTGGCTGGGGAGTGAACCCATCACCTCCCGCATCTGAGGTGGATGCTCTAACCACTAGGCCACCAGAGCGGTCTTATGGAGAAATATAATTCAACCAATATAATGAGCTCCCTGACTATATCATTTTTGTATCAGGAACAGTGTTATAATGGGCTCCATGACTATATCCATGTTATATTGGGGATAGTGTTATAATTGGCTCCATGACTATATTCATGTTTTATCAGAGACAGAGTTATAATGGGCACAATGACTATATCCATGTTATATCATGGATAGTGTTATACTGAGGTGTTTTATGGTGAGTGATCAGTGTAGTCCATTTCATTGCTGAGAGTAAAATGCATTTTGGCATCATTTGATTACCTGGTATTATTATTATTATTATTATTCAGTACAGTTGTTTTGGACTTGCAGATAAAGACTAAATTGGTAACAAATACTTTATTTAATGGAAATTCTTCCTATTTTAAATAGATGGTTGTCGATTTTTTGGTAACACAGATTTTTTTTGAATTTTATACTTTTCAAATAATGAATAATCTTGTCTTGAGTTTGACATTTCCTGAGCTACAAGCATAAATTGTTTGAACCAAACAATTCTTATCAATAAAAATGTCAATACATTTCAATCTGATTGACATTGCTTTGTGTTTGAGATTTAAAACAAAACAAAATGTGACAAAGACTAGATCATGTTTGCCCCAGAAAAGAAAATTCCAGATATATTTTTTTCAAGATACGATGTAAAGAGTTTATTACGTTATTAATACAAAGAACACCTAGTTAATGTAAAGGTGATTGGAATTTTTTTCAAGATGATGGTTTTGATCTGATTCATGTACATCTTATTTCTTTGCTGAACATGCTTATTTATTCCTCCATGTTCTGATACGACTTGCATGGGATCGTTAATGGCTCCTAAAACCTTGATTATCAGAATTCGTCTAAGAATTAGATGGTTGAATATAGACTATTGTTGATGGATGTGATTATCATAGAAGGCATTGGAGGTTTACAGTTTGTTAGTGACTTTGGGGACATATAAGTACTTGAGACGAGTAGTAACATGTTGCCAGTTCGAATCTAAGGCTATACACAGGGCTTCTGTAAGGGATTTCTGGATATAACATACCGGTATGTCCAGTTTTTGGTCCAGGAAAGCAGATTTAGCACTTAAGGAAGTCTCTTTAATGACAAGATTTTTGTGCTTGTACACCAGAAAATAAGAGTCCATTTTGTCAAATACTGTAAGTTGTCAGCGGGTGGTTGAGGATTTTATAGCTACACTTTTGTCAAGATATAATCCCCTAAATATTTGTTCATGGTACTAGTCACACAGCCATGATGTATTAGTCATCCCCTTATCCCCATTTATAAGTGCCGAGGGCATAACCATTTCCTGTGTTACTTAAAGAAGATCCAGTCAGCGTGTACATCTTGTCATGATCAGGTTGTTATTCTATTACAGCTGAAATGACTATATATATATATATATATATATATATATATATATATATATATATATATATAAACTTAAGTGTGAAAAGACAGTCTACAAAAAAAAAAGATGTGCAGATGAAGGATTGTTACTTCAGTGTTTGAGAGAGGTCAAACCTGTAAGGGAATAATTGTTGATGAAAGTGACAACATTGCTGCTTTTAGTGAAAGCTTAGTATTTTAAAGTTCAAAGGTGTGGGGATAGACAGAATAACTCTTGGTTTTGCATCTGAAAGAAATAGACATTTTGCTAGATTGTATCATAAAAGGTAGCTTATTTATTAGTGACTTGTCTGGATTTTTGAAATTCTTTATGAAGAAGTGAAAATTTTGTGACAATAAAAGTCGGTTGCTGTTAATTTTTAGAAATAAAAATGATGTTAAGAATGATGATTTAAAACTAAAGAGCTTCAACTTAATCCCAGTATTTGTTGATGATTGTAATGATTTTATATTTATTCTTTCTTGACTGGGTGGTTGGATTAGGGGTGGAGGTGGCACATATGCACAAAAACACAAAGCTCTGATCATTTTTACTTCCTTTTTTCATCTGTCCATCTATCAGCAAGTTTATCTTTTGCACTTTATATGTCTGCCAATCTGTGAGTTAGTAATGGTGTATGTGACTTCCTGATGCAGCTAATTGGGGCATCTAAAATTCCTAGCAAGGAGGATCTTGTCTGAGTTTTTAAAATTAATGGAATCCCTCCATACTGTGATGATGTCCAGATTTCTTAGATGTATTCAGGAATGAAATAATTATTTAATTTCAGTGGTTGCATGATTATGATGTCATATAACGAAATGCAAAGTATTTCTTTATAAATCTTGAAACATTGATTTTCAACTTTCTGATAATGTTTATGTTCATGTACCAAAGATATTATAGCCAAAACATGCCATAACCATTTCAGATTTGATTCAGGTTTACATGACAGTTTTTGTCATTGATTCTTTTGAGCTTAAATAAAAAATTGCTGAGTATGTGAAAAAGAATATAATGGCCGTTCCCACTGTGAATTTAATGCATGAATTTTATGATGACTTTATTGCTCTTTTATCTTTATGTAAAACAAAACAAAACAGCGTATGTCAAATTATAGGCATAAAGCCAGCATAAATTGCCAAAACCTTGTTCTGTTTGCCAGAATACACCAATTCTATGAAAGTTTTTCAATTCACCAATATAGATACAGTTAATTGTGCCTAGCGTTTAATACTGGCCTATAATTATGTTGGGTCCAACTCCAGAGATCAGAGACCCTGATCTACCATTGCATAATGCATCAGCAGATCAGTGTCTATGTGGTTTGTTCTACTTGTTAATCCAATGCAATGGCAGATTTGAATCTGTGCAGATTGCAGTTGGATCTGACTTCCGAGTGAGTATATATGGAAACAATGATAATCTGATATGTTTAGATGTTTCATTGTAATTAAACTAAGAAAAGTGGTTTATGTAGCATCATTATTTATTGTTCAAAGTTAATTTATATAATGGTAAGACCTTTTATATTCATTGTGATAAACAACAGCTTACGTTCCAGCCATGGCTTTATATTCGTTGTGATTTATCATAAACAAAAGCTTAAGTTCCAGCCAAGCAGCTTTCTGTTACTTAGTCTTATTTACTCTTCGTTGCCAGTTAATTACTAAATCACCTTAGTCATTATATAACCTGTGAACTGTGTTAAAGGTATATTTGTGTTTGTAGCATGCACGGAACAAAACTTGTATTGAATTCTACCTTTAAGTTAATAATCTCGAAAAGCATGATATTTACAATTGAGTTGGATTGAACTTAAAAATCGACTAATATTTCTTTATAACTGAAGCTTTTATAAACAAATTTAGAGCATACCATGTAGCCATGCACCCACTTATACACAGTTGCAATAAATAAAGCTGACATATCTGTATATTTGCATGATTAAGTGCTTAAAATAGTTCAGTTTGCAAGAGATGAGTGCCAAAACAAAGCATTATTCTTTTACTACAATAAAATTATATAAGGTATTATTTTAAATTCTATCAACATAACAAGGAATAGTTTTGGTAATGTTCCAACTCTGATTTTTGATATTAGCTTGCAAGCAATACTGAATAGTAAATAAATGATATACTTGTTAAGTAGCAGTGCAGTTCTTTTGCAGAAAATCTTGATTATATTCAACTAAATCACCTTTTTTCTTTTCATGTTTTCTTAGCTGTGTGAATTGGCAGAAATGTATATGATTTCTGATTTATAATACGGTAGCTTGAATGTTGGCAAGAATTCAACAGTCATGACATCGACTTTTATTGGTCATTTTAATCAATGAAACAAATGTATCTGAAGGAATGACTTTAATTTATTGTTTTTAGGAATAATTAAAAGTATATTTTATCACTGAAGGAAAGCTTTTGATTTTTGTTTTAATCAAGGCCTTCCATTCTCTTCCATTAGTGAAACACTTAAAATTGTCGGTTGAGGTTTTGCTTAGCCATCCTGCACAAACACATGTGATAACAATAATAAGATACAAGTCTGTAGTATGTGATTAAATAAGGTACAGTCTGTAGTATGTGATTAAATAACTTACAAGTCTGTAGTATGTGATTAAATAACTTACAAGCCTGTAGTATGTGATTAAATAAGGTACAAGTCTGTAGTATGTGATTAAATAAGGTACGACTGTAATATGTGATTAACTGAGGCCATTGGAGCAGTCAGAATCATGATTGGTAAATTTTATTGTATTTACAAGGTATACATTGATGTCAAGTTGGACTTGCAATATGAAGTTAGATTTTGTTCTTGTTATAATTTGATTAGCATCAAGTGTACGTTGTGTAGATAATCTTACAGTAGTAAGTCAGTTCAACATAAGACATGTCTTAAAGATCTTAAACTTAAGTAAATCTCTCAATTATGATTGGAGATAAAGAGTTCTTATTTGAATGTTAATGTGACATTGGTGACACAGTAAACAGATCTTTGGCATGTATAATGACCATTATGGCTCATGAGTAGCGTCACATGATACTGTGTTTATTAGCACTAGTACATATACCATGTGTACTCATATATAAGTTGAGTCCAACTGCAGACTGTATAAACTTTGATCTGTCATCGCGTAACGAGCTGGCAGATCTGGATTTGTATTGTTTGTTCTACTCATTACTCCCTACAAACTGCATAGACCCAGATCTGCTGGCAATTATACTGTGACAATTCTGGTTCTTTCTGTGCGGTTTGCAGTTGGACTCTACTTGTAAGCGATCATATACTAAAAATACTTTTGTGGGCAGTATAACCATGACAAGTTGGCATGCAATAAATAAATTTTTAATGTTGTAATGGGAAGAACATTACTGTTGTGAAAAAGCATTGTTGTATTGATTTTGTACAATGAAACCATGTCATACAATATTGTACTGTCCTGTTATTGTGGAAATGATGTGGAATGACAAGGAATACTGTGCAGTGTGCTTAGTACCTGTAAAATATTTATGGGGTGTAACGATTTCATAGGTCTCTTCATGTTTTCTATAGCCAAAGTAAGCAAATTAAATATGCAGTAGTTTCTCTTAACATATTTCTTGCAGGATCTGCAGATTATTAAGTGTAAATTAGGAAATCAAAACTGCAGTATTTATTATAACTCCTTGTACAATGAGTGAAATATAAATGCCTTGCCTTAGATAAGGTGTAACTGTTTGGGAAACTGCCTGTACAGAGAATACAAATTTAACAAACAGTATCTTCCATCCCTAATTGTTATACTCTAACCTTTCATGGAAAAGGTTGGGACTATCAAATTTTGTCTGTATGTGTAGTTGCAGTGTCACATGACTCCAGGAACCGTATATACTCATTTGTAATTCGAGTCAAACTGCAAACAACAAAGATCCAGATCTGCCATATAATAAAGCACCTGCAGATTAGGGTCTGTATTGTTTGTTCTACTGATTACTCCAAACAGACAGCACAGAACCATATCTGCCGGGACATTATGTGATGGCAAATCTGGGTCTGTGCAGTTTGCAGTTGGACTTGTCTTGTAAGCAAGTATATATGGCACATGGTTCAAGAACCAGACTTGAAACCTTGGGATATGATTGGGGGAGATCTGCATATGTGCATAATGCTTTTAGACATTTGAGTATCTTTGCGCATGTGGTCATTGACTCAATTGTCAATATGTCAGCTTGAGGTTACAATGAGGCTGCAGGGTTGTACAGTTGTGGCTTCTGGGGCACATCCTAGAAACCACTGAGATCTCCATCCAGTACTATACTTATGGGACATGAGAAGACAGATTCATATAAGTAACTAATATTGAACCCAGGGTCCATCCCCACCTCTGGTTGACATAGCCCAAAGGTCATAACCTGGAAACTATTGAGATCTTCTCCTTGGAACCATGAATCCACTCACTGGACATCTAAAGAGGAAATAGATATACATGTATAACCAAAAATTGGTCTCTGGGCCTGTTCTTACCTCTTTGGGACAAGAGGTGGCATTGAGAAAAAAGCAGAGGAATACTGGGAATACATTTTATAACAACACTATTAATAAAGTTATTTGCCAAACTATGCCATGCTAGCCTTCAATGATATATGTGTGTTGATTTATGGGAAATTCAATAAATGACATTTAGAACTAATTGGTTCTTTGTGTTAACCTTGTCTCCATTTGTATCCATTTGTCAAAATTACCTACAGCCTACTATTTATTCAAGTCAGGTCGCTTTGATTATCATTGGCTGCTGAATAATTTGCCCCATGCTGTTGACATTAACTGATTGAATAATTAGCAGCACAGGAACACCTTGTCCTGTCAGTAAATTATTATTGGTTAAGTTAATAATATCAGGCAGCTTTGCATACAGGTATTAATCTGTTCAATAGATATTGTATATAGTACATGTACATGCACTTATAATGACCTTTACCCACCTGTACTCATGAACCAGTTTTGTGCATAGATTTTCCATATTATATAGGTAGCAGATTCACCAAAGCCAAATTTCATATCGAAGGTGAACAAAATCATAGCTCTGTTTTACCAATAAAAATCATGGAAGCCTGTATCATAGTTTTTAATAAGGATGGTTTGGTTTCATTGGATGGGTTTAATGCCATCTTTCAGCACATGATAAACTATACATGGTGGCCAGTATGTCTGGTGGAGGAATAGCCCAGGGAAATTCTGTGAAGAACCACTGGCCTGCTGGTTTATACGTGCAAGCTTTCTCACATTACGCTGTTTGCCAAGCCTGAGACTTGAACCCACATGAACAGAGGCAAGATGTCAGTGATTGGTAAAGGCTAGTGCCTAAGTCCACTTGACCAGCCAAGTCCCTTTAGGAAGGAGATCCTGTACATAGCAATAAAAGCATAATTAAATTTGCACAAATCATGCACATTCACAATGCTTTATGGCTTGAATTTTTCATGGCGGATAAAAATTGTTGGCAGTCCCTGAATTTTTACAACCTTACCTGTCAACAATGTCATTGCATTATATGTGTGCAAAAATACCAGGTATGCAGTTATTTTCAAAAATAGATTTTGGCTTACTGTAGATTGACTGAATATCTATGATGAGTCACTATATTTTATGGATTTTAAGGAGTTTTTAATTTTGACATTTATTATTTATGTACCTTTTACATAGGTTTAACATATGTTACCTTTTATTTTGTTGTAGTACTTGTTTATGTATATATCTTGCCTTTTTATCAGCACCATATAGCCAGTATTGTGCTGATGTGCTAATAACTCCTGTACATACCGTACCATATCAGTCTTTACACTAAATTCATGAAGTATTTTGTTCATAAAACCTGTGTCATCTGTGTATGTGATTGGTTCACAGTGACCTTATTTTGTAGGGTATAACAGGCATATGAATATAATGTGCATGGCAGGTTTTGAGAAAAAAGTAATTGTTACATAATGCGATTTTTGTATAGTGCATTCCAAAATGAGTATATAATTTTCTGTTGACTTGTTGCAGCAGTTTTCTTTATGATAGGTGTAGTGTTTACTCTGTTTGATTCTTTAATAATGATAATAATAATAATAAATGCTTTTTAACAAGGATAATTCATTGACATAAAATAACTTGTCTATTTTGAGGGTAATCAGTCACTACCCATCTCACACATGCACAGATACATAAAAACACATTCATGTATACGGAAGTATAGACTCATACTAATTACCCACTCATGCCTTGTACCTCAGGAAGTTATTTTCTAGCTTCATTTAGCTCAAGATGTGAAGTGTTTGCACTCTGAACTTGAGCTTGTGCTTAAAACATTTTAAAAATACCAGTATCGGGTTTACCATAAAAAATACACTTGAATGAAATTATAAGGAGATCCTGCCCCCTCCCCCAAAATAAAGATCTGTTAGAACATGATATTACAGCAGATCTGGGTCATCTCTATTAGCAACTGGATCTGTGATACACACTAGCGAATTTAATATGAGTCTGATTAAAATTGAGATCAACCTTGTAATTGGTCGATCAGATGGAGTAGCAAATGTTCATGTTCTGGTAACCTTTGAAATTTGTAGCCCACTTAATTTTAGTAACCTATCAAAGAAAGCATTACATTTTAGTTATGAAGCATTAACATTAGACATGATATGTTCCAATGAATAACCTAGTAGCTTGGAAATTATCTTTACCATACTTCATTGATAACTGTGCAGATTTTACTGCTAATTTGTTTTACCCATTATTGATAATGTAGTTTGACAATAATTTCATAAATGCTGCTAAATTAGTGTGAATGTATTTTATTCTTGGATTACAGCCTAATTGAATTTCAATAGAAATAAGAGTTTGATTTGTGCATACAGTCGGCTCCACTTAAATACATATTGCTTAATTGCATAGATCGCTTAAGTGCATATGGAAAGTATGGTCCCGTTTTTCCTTCATTAATATGCATAGTAATCAATATCGGATAAATGCATATCAGTTAAATGCATAAATTGTTTAATTGCATACAATTTGCTGGTTTCAACCATTGACTTTATATGTATTTGACACCGCTTAGTTGCATAAACATGGTCCAGACATCTAAAGTGGATGTCAAGGCTGTATACATGTACGTGTAGACTGCTATCCCAAAAATCGTAGAAGATTGTAGACTGCTGCCCCGGCCAACCTCTGCACTCATCACCTAAGGCGTTACATGTATTAAAATCTAAAATGGCTAAGCACACATGAAAGACGTTGTCGCTGATGGATCGTGTGGATGTGATAAAGAAGTTAGATAATAAAGAAAGTCAGTCGTCGATTGCACAGTTATTTGGTGTTAACCAAAGTGCGATATCGAGAATTCAGAAAAATAAGGAAAAGATTCTTGAAGAGTGGCAGAGTAACAGCAAACCTAACAGAAAGCGTCAAAGGGCAGGAAAAGCGGAAGATGTCGAGGAAGCCCTGTTGCGATGGTTCACCCAAGTGAGGAGTCGACAGATGCCTATCAACGGCCCACTGTTGCTAGAAAAAGCCGATGGACTAGCACAGGGCTTAGGCATTGCGGATTTTAAGGCAACAAAATGGCTGGCTAGAGAGATGGAAAGATCGCAATTCTATAAAGTTCAAGAAGCAGCATGGGGAGAAGCAAGAAGCTGATGACTTCGCTGCTGAACAATGGATAACTGACGTTCTGCCGGACTTAATGAAAGATTATGAACCAGCTGACATTTTTAATGCTGATGGGACTGGGCTTTATTGGAGAGCTATCCCAGATGGAACACTTTCATTTAAAGGTGCTGATGTATCCAGGGCTAAAGTTGCGAAAGATCGTGTGACTCTGCTGCTTGCAGCTAACATGGATAGGAGTGAAAAACTAGAGCCACTAGTGATCGGCAAAAGTAAAATCCGCGTTGTTTTAAGAATGTTAAGACATTACCGGTACCATACGAAGCAAACAAAAACGCGTGGATGACAGGGCTCATATGACAAGAATGGCTTCAGAAAATCGATAAACAGATGCGAAGCAGAAAACGCAAGATTCTCATGTTGTGCGATAATTGTTCTGCTCATAGTGATAATCTTCGCTTGACAAATGTCAAACTATTCTTTCTACCCCCTAACACTACATCATTGACTCAACCGAGGGATCAAGGTATCATTGTTAACTTCAAGAAGCAATACCAATCACTAGTGTTGCATCAAGTTGTTAACATCATCGACAATGGAAGTGAAGGGCATGCTGCAGAATTGGCGAAAAAACTGAGTTTACTGGATGCCTTGCATTTACAGAGAGAGGCGTGGAATCAAATTTCAGGAGCAACCATCGCCAGCTGTTATCGACGTGCAAGTTTTGTCAAAACACCGTGTCCACCGAAGACGTTACCAATAGGTTTTTATCCCACCCACTATGACATTGGATGATTTCAATCGCTATATGGCGGTGGATGAACACCTTCATACTGATGAAGAAAAAACAGATGCCGATATCTGTTCAAACATCCAGCAAGAAGAAAAGGATTCAGATCCAGAGGATGTGGAAGAGTCTACCAACAATTTGTCTGTCCCTCTGCCAAACTTTGCTACTGCCATTAAAAGTCTGGAAACTATTAGAGCGTTTCTGGAAGCAAATGGGTGCAAATCGTATGATGGATTTTATAACTTGCAGACTATTGTCCACCAGATTGGCTGCCCCAACTGTGTTCAAAAACCAATTATGGACTTTTTTACCAATAACTTGCAAACTTTTTGCAACGACTTTAATGTCTTTCTTTTTACGTAAACTTATTACTTTATTGGGAACTAATTTTAGTAGCGACCCGTATACTATTTTGTTACCAAAGAGCGTTACACACTGTCAATAATAATTTCGGCACTAACAGTTTATAGTGTTTATCTGAATTTACATGTACATGTATTGTGGAATTAAATGTATACATAGATGTTTAATGCACTGAAACACATCTATATAGCATATGAGCTTTGTTTGTATGATTTTCCATTTTCCATTTTACAAGTACATTGTAAATATACATGAATTCTGCTTAAATGCATTCTCCATTTATATGCATAGCTTGGGTCCGGTCCCGAGGCTATGCATATAAACAGAGTTGACTGTAATCAATTGTGGAGATAGATTTAGGTTGTGATTATGCATGTTTAAGATTTATGATTAATTTCATGTTAGAACTGAGGGCATTTTATGAGTGTAAAATCACGAATTGTCTCTCGCAAAGTATGGTATGATCACTTTTCTGATTATCAATTTGACCGATTGAACCAAACCATCTATTGACATTGAATGATTCTATCAAAAATGGATACGACAATCAGGCTTTTACAGATGATGTCCATCATGAATTGCTCATATTTTGTTTGTTTTACAAAGGATTTGAACTTTTAAATTTTAAAATAAATTAACTGAAACTTCAAAAGATTCTTGATAAACTTGTTTGTTTTTCTAATCCATACTACTACTGTATTTGTGTATAATGTATTGTCTTTGGATGTATCTTGACCTTTCATTTGGCTGTATCTTAACTTAATGGTGAAAATTTGTATGATAATTTCCTTATTACCTTTATTCTACAAGTGAGGTTTTTGATACTTTTTGCAAAACTGAAATAAACAGATTTAGTGGTTGGAAAGGGAGACAACTCTTCAAAAGCTATTGTTTAATAAAGCAGTATGTAATTTCATAAGCAGTATTTTTGTTACTTCTTATGATTCTGAAGAAAACATTTAAAGACATAAGATTTTGAATAAAATAAAAAATGGTAGCTTGTGACTTGTAAACTAGTTACCATATTTATATTACCAGCAAGCTATGGAAAATAGTTTTAATTAGTATATCAGATTATATTATTTTCGGGTTGTTTTATGTTGAATTACAATAAGAACATTGATTCAGAGTCATATCTTAGTCACCAGTTGAATTGAAAATTACTTCAAATAAACTTTGATTTAATTAAATTGCTTGCTGCAAGGAGTTATTAAGGGATAGAGCTATGGAAATCTTTGGATACGAGGGAATTCATAAAATAACAGAGATAATTAGACCATTAATTGCCGATTTCTATGATGTATTATTTTGATTATAGTGTTGCATTATGGAAAAGTACTTAAACTTGATTGAAGTTTTGCTTATGAATTTTTGCTTTATGACTGATTGTCATATTAGACATTTTCTAATATCATTATGATAATACTGTACATTTTAATAATTTACATCTTGACCCTGTGTGAGATAAACCCTTTGGATTAACAGTTAATTGAAAAGAAATTGATTCTCTCATTATTATTATTATTTTATCATTATTACTACTATTGTTGTTGTTAATGAACTGGTTTATATGCATGGATTCCAAAATACAATTAGTTGTGGTTAGCATCAGTAATGACAAATTTTTTGTCTCTATTTAATTTTACCTTTGAGAATATACATATCATAGCAGATGATGCTGGTTGAATGATTTAACATGTTTCATTGAGAACATAATTTATGGTTAACATAGGTTTTTTAACAACCTCATTAATAGCTAACATTGGCTAGGACTATTTTATCTAACAGTGTGTATGTATATGATTTAATTAATTCAGAAAATGATTTCATGCTCATTTCTTACTTCTCAGGGGAGCTTTTATTGGTGTACAAATAATAGTGTTCATGTTAAATCAACTGGTTAAATAATCAGATCTCAGCTCAAATAGTCTCGGTGGTTCATGGGTTTTCTTTTATTCTGTACACACTGCCCTAGCGTATACATATTTGATCAGCTCTTCACTGAAGAGTTTAGTATTTGTCACCACTATTTACTTTTCATATCTTAGCCCCCTGATATCCATCTGATTAGTACCTGGGTCACAGCAATCTGTGTAAAGTTTTACTTTGCAATGAACTTGTGTTTTCTTTACCCCTCTGATCAATCTTCTGTACACAAAGAAAAACTATTTTCGCAATTTTAGCTGTACTGCAGAACAAATTTGTAAACATTTATTCTTAGCAGTGTTTAGCAATGTCTGCTTTAGAAACAGCTGGTAAAATCATGATATAGCAAAGTCAGTCACAGATTTCTATGCTTAAGGTTGTGTGGTTTTATCTGTCTGTCTGTCTTATGACCTTTTGACTATGTTCTCCTTAGAAAATGAGCAGTTGTGAGTTATTAGGGCTGTGCAAGATGAGATTGGTGGGGTCCTATTGTAATCATGCTCAGTCTGTCTTGCTGTATATCCATCTTCAAGTTTTCTTTCTGCCTGATAAATCGACTGGGAAATGTCAGATTTAAATAAATTTTGATATGTAGCTTCTATTGAGAAGAACTTGAATTAATTTGGTTTCCAGTCTTCTATAGTATCATTTGCAGGAGTTGTGGCCCCTGATTGCCGGACTTCCTGGCTTTGTTTTCAGAGCATTACTTTACAGAGTGTTGTGTGTTTCAATCAAATTTGGATTGCGGCTTTATATTATAATGACTTTGATAAATTTATTTTCACAAATAATGCCTCCAGATTGATCATATCCTTTCATTTCTCCAGCAGAACTTTACCAAGTATTGTTGGATTTCAACCAAAATTTAACTTGCACCATTACATTAATGAGACATCAAACATGTTCATTGTCGAGTATTCCTTTGCTTCATTACAGGAGTTATGCCTCCTGGTCACCCAGCCTCATGAATTTGGTTTCTACAGCATAGCTCTACCAAGTTTTGTTGGACTTAATATAACCTGGCATTGAAGTTTATATTAAGAAGACCAGCATTCCATGTTTTCATGTACAGGACCTTTGCCCTACCCCTTGACCAAGCTCTATAATAGATTCACACAGTTTACTATAGGCTGATTTTGCCTTTTTCTTGTTGTTACAAATGTATGTACTGTGAGCTGGGAAATATGTTTTTAATTGTTGTAGAATTTATAGCTTCAATCAGAACAACCATAAATAGCACTTTGTTGCACACAAAAATTTATCTGCATTTTGAATGAGGGATCCTTGCTTTGAGGGATGTTATGACAAGAAATGTGTCTTAATTAGTACTGAAGCACAAAAACAAAGGATTTATTGATGTGAAATAATTTCATCATTGGGTTTTTGGTGCACCAGAAGAAAGTGAAATAACTTTAGTAGCAATGATAAAACAAAATTTGATCACTTAGGTGAACTCCATGATAAAACAAAACTTGACCAATTAGGTTAGATCCCTGTTAAAACTTGTGTTATAAGAGGGGCATAAGTATACTTAGGGCTTTTATAATGAGGGGCTAATATAACACTCTATTTTCTTATTAATGCCATTTTGGCACCTGTTTTTAATCTTGTTCTGCTCTGTTATTCAAGAAATTCGCTTTCATGTCTATGAGAGTGCAGGTGTAATGTAAAACAGAGAATTCTGATATCTTTGGTTCATTTGTGCTTCTCATATCAGGTCATATTGAACTATTCAGATTGTGTTGTGCAAAAGAGCGGGAACCAGTCTTGTGTCTGAACATGCCATACAGCCACCTGCCAGTGAGTGGATTTAAATCCCCTGATAGTATCGCTTTATTTTTACAGTGTACATGACCCCTATTGTTAAGCTACAATAAGCCAGGCAATTCAGTCATTTGTACTATTTTATCTACTAACACTCACAATGCCAGAAATTAAATAAAATATACCTTTTGGAATACTTTTGACATAGGTCTATTTATGAGAAATGCAATGAAGGCAGTTTCAAGAGCATATTTAAAAATTCTGACAATAGAAGAGTGTATACATTGATTAAAAATGAGTGTGATTTGATACTTTACCCTCAAATTAGCCTGTAGAACTGTCATACTATCCCACTTTGGTATATTTCAGAGTTCTTTCTTGCTAGATATGATTTTGACCTATGCTGTAGTTGACAGTGTCACTCTCCGTGTTCAGGAATATACTAGTGTTTTCAGACTATTTCTGATCTGATTACAATATTTAACATGGCAAATTATCGTATACCATCTCCATTATCACGAGTTAGACCCTACTACCCCAGACGTCGTGCCACACTGGATGAGGTAAAACTGGGTGGGAATCTGCACGTGTGGAACTTCACTGTTTAATATCACCATCATTTTTGCATCTTTTCACCAGAATTACACACACTTGTCAATTTCACTCTAAATTTTGTTCAGCTTAGAATCAGAACTTAACAGGGAAGCAAGGTATATCCTCATATGCTGTGCAAATGTGAGCTAAATTTATTAATTTGAAATTAACCATTTGATAATATATCAAATAACAAAACTATGACTCAGTATATTCATATTGAATATGCGTTGATTCAGGATTCTCAAATTATTCAGACATCAAATGTGAACTTGTTTGCTAGGTAATGCATATATAAACGGTAGTTTCAGTATTAGTTGACAGGATTTTATTAAACAATAATGTATGTGATGTACATAAATTGGACTTGTACCTTTTCCATGTAAAACTCAGTTTTCCACTCAATAATCACTTTTTCCAAATTTTGATTGATATTTTCTCAGCATAATGATACATGTTCTAGGCCCAGTTTTGACAACTCTTCAGCATTGCTGCACTGTCATTAACAAATATTGCTGATTTAGAGTAAATGCCTCAGAGTGCACACTTGGACTCAAATATTGCTCCTTGAGAGTACATGTGTCAAACTGCACACTGACTCAAATATCACTCATTTAAGTTACATGTCACATAGTGACTCAAATATTGCTCCTTTAAATTATATGTTTCAAAGTGCAAACTCAGATGCAGATATTGGGTAAGAAAGAGGCCTTTGATTTTTGGGTCAAAATTTCAAAGGTGAAGGTCTCTGTGACTGAAAGAGGAACACAGGTTTACATAAAATAACATTAGTAATACATGTCAGACCTGGGTTAAACTTTGTGAATGGCTTGTACTTGGGGTTAAACAATCAAAGATTAAAGTCACTGCTTGCGAGAAGAAAAATGTTTTTCTGCATAATAACTCTATTCCTAGACCACTTAATTCATCAAAAGTTTTGGAGGGATTGCATTTAAAATAAGGAGGCATATTGATTTTCAGTTCAAGGTCAAAGATCAAGGCCATTATGACTCTGAGATGGGTTTCGCATAAAATATACTATTGGTACACTTGTGAATAAATATTCTTATTTTTATTTTTGTAATCATATCATTATATATGTTTTTTAAGTGTTGTCAAATGTTGTAAAGCGCTTAGAGCTTCTAAAGATTAGATGCTATACAAAGTCCTCATTATTATTATTATTATTATGACTTAAATAAATTTCACCTTTATGATCTTTTCCATTTGATTCGGTTTTTTGGCATCAGATATCTAAGTTGAGTTGGAGTGTGTGTGTGTTCAAGGTCAGGAATTTTATGAATATGAAGCCAGGAGTTTCAATAATTATAAGATGATTGCAAATTTTTAAAACCACTGGAAAAATTTAAAAAAGTTGTTTCAGCTTTCAGATTATTTAAATGTCAATGAACAGTTTTTATCATGTAAAGGAGTAGATTTATCAATTTGGTAGGTGAAATTTCATGCTGGTAAAGAATTGTGTATATATATATATATATATATATATATATATATGCTTGAGTTAGACAAGACTGTTTATTTTTGCATTTTCTGGATATACAGATTAGTAGGTCATTTAAAAGGTTTCGTTTGGGTTTGAGTTTCATAGCACAGCAAAATTTGAAAGAAACATTGGGTAAGTCATTTATTTGGAAAGATAATTTCAACATTCTTGTCTAAAATCAGTTCATGGTATGTGATTCTTAATTGAATGGGATTGTACTCACAACTGAAACCTGTTTTCCTTTGTAATTTGTCACCTGCATGGATACCTGTATTGAGAAAATTTTCAGCCAACTACTTTTCTCTTTTGTCAGCAATTTGTGTACTGCATACCTGTGACCTTTTCTTGTTTAATCTAGATCGATCAGTTTTAACAATGCAGTAATTATACAGATGCATGTACTTTTGTCGTTTTCTGGAAATATTGTGAACGAAATTCCTATTTTCATTTTTATTTTCATTGTTTTGCTGTAGTTTTAATAAACATACCATTGTTGCAAAATTATCACCTTGTCTTAAGAGCTTTGACTTTATGAAAAGCAAAAAATTGGGGTATATTTGAAAGTTGCTTCCAATGCATTTGAGATGTAAAAGAAATATCTGTTTGGTTGAATGATCAAACACATAAGCAGACTTGTATTCATTAAATTGGCTGGTTTGTCAGTGTTTCCTCTTTATTTGTTCACTTCAGAGTTTTAGTAGCTCAAGTTCAATTTATATTCCTGATATATACGCATATTTTTGGGGGAAAAAATGTAGCCATGATGCAAAAGCAAGTATATAGACTCATGTTCTTTAATTTTTTTGGTTTGTCAATGTTTTCTCGTACTCTAGTCATTTCTGGGGTTAAATGTTTATACTTCTTTAAAGGTTAAATAATTAAACTTATGTTTCTTTTTTCACACACACACACACACACACACACACACACACAGACACACACACACAGATTTTGTCAAAAATTATCAATAGTCAGGAATTCACCATCCTCCTGTTCAACGCAGGTATAAAATTGCCTCTATGCATGTATTTATTCATGGTTCAGACAAAAGTTTAATAATATGCAAAGTATTTGTTGAAAAGATTCACTCAGGCAATTTTTATCCATTACAGAAAACTACATGCTTAAAAAAGAAAAGTAAATGTAATGTGTACGAAGTTTTTTCTCACCCTAATTGGTAGCAGCTGCTGTTAAGTTAATGTATACCTGTAACTTCAATATCTGAAGTGTATATCATTGTGTACCCTTAACATCATCCAGAGACCTACAGTGAGCCTGTACCCTTCTGGTTGCTCAGAGACCACTTGAAGCTGTACCCTTCTAGTTGCCCAGAAACCCACCATAAACCTGTACCCTTCTGGCCACCCAGAAGCATACCATAAATCTGAACCCTTTTTGTTGCAACATGATTACCTCTGATCCACTACAGTTCCTGTAATTTGGTAGATGTTAATGAGTTTTTTAATGTCTTTGAAATATACAATACTAATTTTTCTTGTAAGTAATGTTTTTGAATTGAATATACCATTATTGTAAGGCCCAGAAAAAAAATATATGTATTTCTTATTGAACTGTTTTTAAAATTAGGATATTCAGGTCATTTTTTAAACATTATATATATTTAATTTGATTTTTTGTAAATTTTCTTTATTCTTTTATCATGGAGGGATAAAGGTGCGAGGGTCAGCAATGAGAAGCAGGGATGGTCAGCTAACTGGAAACTCATTATTTTTTGCCGGGGGGGGGGAGCCTAATGAAAATTATAGGTTGAAAATAGTTTCTTTGATGGTTTAGATTGTTGGCTCATTGTGATTGATTTAAACATAGTTTCTTCGATGCAAATACACAAATCACTTCTTGATGGAAACCAAATACGTGTACATGTTTTATGACCATTCAACACAATTTATAGCTATAAAAGAACTTGTAGATCTCATAAGTATGTTTACTCGGCTGGAGGTGTACCTTTCCAACCTGTACAGTAAAAGTGGACTAAACAAACCATACTGTAATGAAATAGAAATTACTGTCAGAATATTGAAATCTGCTGACAGAGCAAATACAATAGAAAGCCCATTGATTAATCGTTCGTGAGATATAACATGAACTCTGGGGTCATGACTATTGGTAACAATGGGGGTGAAGAACTTGGTTTTGTAAGAATTTGGTCACTTATATAGAATTATAGACTTCTCCACTAAAATGAATACATTTCATGTTTACACATATATTTTAATTTCCTTTTGACTGTTACCCTTCTTGACTTTTAATGAGTTAGCATTTTTGTTGTGTTTAACCTAATGTAACCTGTTAGTGTAATACTCAGATAGCAAACCCCTACTGATCCTCAGTCCATGATAAATAATTTTTTCCCTGTCAGCAATGTTCTGTATAGTATAGAGCAGTGCCATTCATAAACACCGATACATCTTGATTTTAACTTTAAAAAAAAAAACTCTCTAAGAATTGAGTATTTTGCCACCCCCCACCCCCCAAAAAATATGTGACTGAGATCTTATATATAAGCCTACCTGTTGGAAATACATAGACATGTAGTTTAATCTTTTGTTTTTGGAAATTGCATAGACATTTAAATAAACCTGCTTTTTTGGAAATGCATAGACATGTAATTATGCCTGTTATTTTGGGAATTGCAGAAATGTAGTTAAACCTACAGCACAGTTTGTTTTTTTTTTTTGAGGGGGGAAATGCATAGACATGTAATTAAACCTCCTTTTTTGAAAAAAAAAACTTGGACAAGAATGTAATTATTGATTTGTTCGTAACTCTTGAAATGAGCTACTGTTAGATCTTCCTATTTGTATGTGAGAGAAAGGGAGGTAATTTGAAATTATTTTGAAGTACTCCATTGTTTACCTCAAACATTAGGTCTTGCTCAGTTTTAAATGTGATCTCTCACCATACTTTTAAATTTTGATAAATTTTAAAGATTTTGTAAACTCAACTGTTCATGAAATTTGTTCTGGCAAAGCACTTTCAGACCTTTGAATGTTTCAAGTTACATCCTTATACATGCCAGTTGTGGGATAAACCATGATTTGCATATTGTTGACAGGTATGTAAATGTAACTTTTCTAAGCAAGCATTAGGGAGATGTTTTCAATCTGCCTTTCTGTCAACCAGTGTAATATAATCATATAAGAATACAAAAGCATAATGTCATGCTGTTATTGGCTCCCATCTGGAGTTCTAATGGGCAATTTCACTTTGTTGATGCACTGTATGAACTTTACTCTTGCAGAAGTGAAGCAGTACATGTACTACCTTGGCTGTAAAAGGGTGTAATTTCTATATTAATTGGGCTATTAAAAATGCAATTGGATATTCATTCCTACATTTAAATAGTGGTTAGGTAGCATCAAGGATACAATTTGTTATAGACAGTTTAAAGAGGTTATTTCACTTAATGTGTTTTAGTATTTGTGTGGATTTAGTCGTTAAATTTAAAATAATATTTGTAACATGGTGTCACTAAACAAGCCAGATTTGATGTTGCAGTCTAGAGTCCTATACTTGGTAATTCTTTAGCTATGAGTACCCTGTATGCTTGTAAGTCCAACTGCAAACTGCACAGTCCAAGAAATGCCATCCATTAATGAGCCAGCAGATCAGGGTCTGTGCAGTTGATAAAGAGCAATCAGTAGAACAAACAACATAGACCCCAAAATACAGGTGCATTATGCTACAGGAGATCAGGATCTGTGTTATTTGCAGTTGGACTCGACTTATAAGTGAGTACATATGGTATGTCATTAGTGTTGTGTATTTTTGATCTTTTGGCTCTTCATTTAAAGACTGACCTAAACCAGTTTGATGTAATGAGGGAAGAATAAATTGTTCTTAAAGTTTTTTTTAGAGTTCAGGTCCACAATATGAAAATTTTAAACAAATGCATCAAGTAACTCTTTGTCAATAGTCTTTCATTTTGTTCCATGTTTCACTTGTGAGTTAGATTCAGCATTCCATCCATTCACATCTTACAACAGGTAATGAATAAAACACAATTTTACCTTGAAAAATAGTTCTTTCTTGATGGGTAAATTATAACACCGGTTCCCGCTTGATGTAGATATGCAGGTAAATACTTGCTTTACAATTGATTTTTCTGCTGCCTATTTACTTGGTAGAGTGTCTTACTATTTGTCTGGTGCTTTGGAGATAACAGC
Organism: Megalonaias nervosa; assembly: GCA_016617855.1. Taxonomy (NCBI): domain Eukaryota; kingdom Metazoa; phylum Mollusca; class Bivalvia; order Unionida; family Unionidae; genus Megalonaias; species Megalonaias nervosa. The sequence goes on from JAECUM010027529.1 coordinate 34,743, forward strand.
TCTTGGAAGGGTATGTAACAGTCATTGTCATATTTTGTATGTTTTTATCAAAATGGAATCACTTTCTGCAGCTTAGGGTATTTTCATCAGTGCCTGATATGCCATGTATGTCAGTTCTTCTGTTTTGAAGGATAAGAAATTTGAGTGAAGTTTGAAAGTTTTTGGTTTCTATGTTCGCATAAATGGATTGATATGAAATGTTGATTATCCAGAACTTATCAAGAGATTGCCCTTATATCTTGTTATCTTGATAATTGATTTTGGGGTCTTTTGAGTGGTCTGTTTATATGGATGACTGAAAAGTTTGTGTAGCAGTAATTGACATATTTCTTCTGAGTGTGCCATTAAGTAACTTTCCAAACATGTAGAGATCACAGTCTCTAAGTTCAAACATTGGTTCATTTTCAGTGACATTTTTTGTTGTAAGAAAGAGACAGAGTCACAGTGTTTGGAGCCTTTTCAGTGCAGCAAAGACCCATACTTTGGTAGATTGAAACATTCAAGAGGTGGAGGTCCTCATTTTGGGGGATTGAAACATTCAAGTGGTGGAGATCCTCATTTTGGTCGACTTAAACATTTAAGAGGTGGAGCTCCTCATTTTGGTAGATTTAAATATCAAAGAGTTGGTGATCCAGATTTGGGTAGATTTGAACATTTAAGAGGTGGAGATCCTCATTTTGGTACATTATATCTTCGAGAGATGGAAGTCCTCATTTGCTCATAAAGTTGAACCTGTTAGTAATTTCATCTGAAACGTTCAATCAGGGATCATAGTCTTACATGTTACTCACCATTTTGGTGTCTGGAGTTCTTATCTTTCTTCTCTGCTGTTGTTTTAGACAATTTGATACTGTATCCAGGAAGTACTGACTACATGTATATTGACTGTGTGCATATAAGTATGGAGGCTCAGTTTTAAGCAAACATCAAGTGATCCTTTGAAAAAAAAACCAACAAATGTTCAGAGAGTTTGATTAAAGCAATACAAAATGATTGAAGAGTGATATTAGGGTTGTGTTCTTTAAATCATTGATAAGACTGAGTGAAAACAGGGCTTGGTCCTTGGGGTATAACGAAAGGGTTCTCAATTCACAATAGACACATTATATGGTTCAGATTTTATTTACAATGTAAGAGACAACTTTTATCTACTTAAATATAGGCCTAATTGTATTTGTTGATTTAAGTTTTTTTTTTATTGAGAACAGAAAAGCATGATCTAGAACTGCTGTATGTATATATATATATATATATATATATATATATATATATATATATATATATATATATATATATATATATATATATAACTGCAGAGACATTTGATGATGTAAACAAACAGAATGCTCTCATATGAAGTCTTAAGTTTAAGTCATCAGGAAGTGTCACATACATACATATAGACAGACAGATTTTAATAATAGTAATATCACGACTTCATTTTGTTCCTAAGTCCTTCCCTATTTAAAAAAACCTTCAATTGTTTAACAAGATTAAAAACTGCATGTGTTTTCTTGAATATGATTCCAACATTTTGTGGCAATGTCCCAAACATGAAGAAACCACTATCCCATGTATTGAGTGTCATGGTCTGGTGATAATAGCTTTTATGTTGCTGGAAATGATTGCTAATATTATACTTGATTATAAATCAAGTCCAACTGCAAACAACATTGACCCTGATTTTCTGGCACATAATGCATCAGCAGATTAGGGTCTGTGTTGTTGATACTGCTGATTATTCCTAACTACCTGCATAGTCCTAGATCTCAGTATGTTATGCATGGGCAGATTTGAGTCAGTGCAGTTTGCTCTTGGACTTGACTTGTAAGTTTGTATATATGGCAATGTCCATATTTATGACACATGTATTACACCTATCATATGGGATTTTAGAAGAGATATTTGAATGCATTAAAAAGATTTATCTTTCGTTTCCAATGGTCCCCCCCCCCCATTTTCGTTCATACAATTCTCAATGTTTTCAGAAATCTTGATGATTTTAAATACATCATTTCCACTGCATGAAAAGCTAATTGTTAATATAAAACTTTTTTTTTCTTCCATCTACATGTATGCTTTGGGTACCCATATCTTTCACACAAATTCTACTCCTAATGTATGTATGGACCAAATAATGTTCCATACTTTTTCACAGGCAGTGGGAACTCTACCAAACAAATGATTAACTCACAAAATGACTTATCTGGAGTGTTTTTTTTATCAGTAAGCCCCATCCTTTATTTTATGTTAATCAGTGTTTAAGACCTTGCATACCCATAGACCCCATTGGAGGTATTTGGATTAGATATCTATGTAGGTGATGTATATTTACATTTGTCTTTTGGGTCTGAAACAAAAGGCTACCGGGGTATATACTGCTGACACTCCAAGAATACACAAAGCAAACAACTAAACACTAAAGCCGATGTACATATCATCCTTACTGAGCTCCCACCCGACACAATAGAAGCCTGAAGACAGATTGTGTGGAATTAATGTTAGATCGGTGTGCCTGATTGAGCAGCAAGTATTGTAACCCAGGAGAGTTAATATTATCAATGGCAATAATTCATGGGGCCGAAGTAACTTGGTTGGTGCCCTTCTCTGTAGAGCATCAAAAGAGTTGTGTAAACTGCTTTTGAGCATTTATAACAATGTCAGCTGTAGACCCGTAATCTCAATGCACTTTTTATTAGAACAAGTATTTTGTCCTAGCTCAGCACTTTACTCTGGGAATCAATACACCTGATTGCAATCTTAAAAGAAGACAGAAAGATTGTTTTTTATTTTAAGTGCTTGTGTGTTACAAGGGTAATTATTCAAAATGTATTAAGTATATGTGGCTGGTGCTCTTGTTCTGTGGTAATTAATGGACACTATCACTGATTACTTCAAGGACGCTGTGACATTGGTCCATTAGGGGTGACATGCAAATTTTGGATGCCTCATTTTGGTGTTCAGTTACTGTTTGGGACTTTAAAATTTCATTGTTTTGTTTTTTAATTTTGTGAACATTTTCCAAGTACTTCCATCAGTTTTATTTTTTTAAGGGATTGTCTGACAAATAAGTTTGTATTTAACCCACCGCGCATGTAAAGCTCATGGTTCAGGAGCAGCTACATACGATTTTATTGCAGAAAAATAATAACACTTAGTTCTTTTCATTAGAATCGTGACACAATTGTTTAAAACAATTTTTTTTCCAACCTGTCCCTTTATGAGGACGACTGCTGAAAACTTTATTTAATTTGGATACGTCAGACAAAAGGATGTATTAGTGAATCTACCTGATTCGATAGAAAAATAAACTTGTTTCTGGATTGTAAAAGTGAGGACTTCGATCTGAATTACCATATCCTTCTGCATAAGTTGTACAAACCTGCTGCTGAAAACTGGAATGGAAAGTTTAACAGATTCTGCCATAGATATCAAGGATGGAGATTCACAGGAAAGTAGGTCAGATATCAGAGACAGTCTACCTCCAGCTGGCTTTGTGAAGCACAGGGTTGATGAAGCAAGTATCACTAATTTGCATTTGTTCATCAGTGTGTTGGCAGTTGTAGACATAGAATTCAGTTTAAATTACATTCACTTTTAAAGAAAATTAAACATAGACTATGATTTTACGGGTATGTAAAACTTGTCTAATCTTTAGATACAGTAGAACCTGTCTTGAAAGACCGCCTCTTTTGCCAAAAAATTATGGTCTCTCAAGACAGGTGGTCTCTTATAACAGGTAACAATGCTATATAATTAATAAATTTGTGCACTGACTGTGGTCTCTCAAGACAGGTGGTCTCACATAGCAGTGGTCTTTCAAGACAGGTTTTACTGTATTTACCTGTTTTATGAGCATGTAAAACTTATTTTCATCTGCACATATTGACCTGTTTATGGAGAATTACTTTCTTGAATTTTAAATTCAGGCCAGTCTGCTATAGTAGTACCAGTAGTTTTTCCAGTGACAAGCATTAGAGTTTGGGAGTGGGGTGGGATAGGGAGCCTAATAAAGTTTTTGAAAGGTAATGGGTGGTCTTCTGATTAGAGAAAGTATATATCTTTACTAAATATTTGCAAAAATATTGTAGAAGTGGGAGTGTGCTTATCATCAACCATGCGGTTATCATCAGATAAATTTGGTATTTCTACACAGTCAAGTACTGGAATCTAGGACTGGTATACCACTTTTGATATTCACAAATTTGTATATTCCTGTCATTATTTCAAGCTCCACAGATGAAAATTATACATGGGTTTTAATTATCTTTACTTATTTTCGAATCCTCATTGCATTCTCTGGGTATATTTTAATGATAGAAAAAGAGATTTCTGCATCAGGATTTTGACATTAGAAGTTTAGTGAAGTCCTCAAGCATTTATTTACAGTATATACTCACTTATAAGTCAGGTCCAACTGCAAAACAGCATAAACCCAGATCTTCCATTGCATAATGCACCAGCATCTAGGTCTGCTGGTATACAGTTTATTAGTAGTACCTGTAATTAGTAAAATGAATAGCATCAACCCTGATTTGCCAGAAAATTATTCAATGTCAGATTGGGGTGGATGTTTGCTGTTGGAGCTGACTTAAAAGTGAGTATATATGGTAGTAATTTTAAAAGTGAATGAATATGGTAGTAATCATTGAATGTTAGTATATATGGTAGTAAAGTTAAAGTGAGTATATATGCTAGTAATGTTAAAAGTGAGCATATATGCTAGAAATGTTAAAAGTTAGTATATATTCTAGTAATGTTAAAAGTGAGTTTATATGGAAGTAATGTTAAAAGTGGCTATACATGTTAAAGTGATTATATGTTCCTTCTTAAATAAATCCTGGTAATATTAAATATTGTAATAAATGATTCAGATAGACACCATGGTGAATGTGGCATCTTACTTATCGTCTAGCATGAAAATGTCTAATCATGTGAAATGGTCAGCAAGTCCAGGCACTTTAATAAGAAACTGGACACTTACAATCTGTGATCAGTACATTTAATTTGTCAAAACGTCAAGAGTTCTATAGTTCTTTTGTGCCAAGCTTTCAAGAATTTTATCGGACATTTGCATTCATTGTTATACAGTAAATGGAAGATAAACTGAAATAATTGAATAGAATTTAGTGCAGTCTATTTAACATCAGACTATAGTAAAAGGTTTTTAATCTGCTGGGCTTTTCATCAAGTTTCATGCTTAATTGAATATGACTGAAGTGAATTCAACTCAGCCCAGTAACTATTTTATAGTATATTTCTGTGATATATTTTGATTTTTATACAGTGTAGGGCCAGTAGTTGCATCTGAAAGTTAGATCTGAATGAATGAAATAGTAATAATAATAAAAACTATTTTAAGTGGATGACTTGGTTATAAACAAGAACTAATCTGCATTGAGGCTGTCTATGACATGAATACAGGAAAATATCTTCACTTTTATATTTAATTTAGTTTTTAATTAATGGCCATATTTGGTTGAGATGTCATATTCTTGAATGCGTGACTGAGAAACTCTTAAGAGTTTTGTTTGGGCCCTTCCTTTTCTTTCTATTTTGTTGTGTGTTTAGCTTTGATAATTTGGCATGCCCTAGTAGTCCTTGACTTCTATTATAGTCATGAACTAAACAAACATAAATTTATGACTTTTTAAATAAATTTTTAACAGCTATAAGAAATGATTTTTCCATTTACAAATATCCAATGGTATACAATATTTAACCCTTTCTTGGAATGTGGAACACTTTTCAAGATATTTTTATTTTTAATATGCTGATATGAGTTTTTTTCTTCTTCTCTGGAATGAAAATAAGGGTCTGAGTGTTTTCAGTTACTTACAAGTTCTAACATAATTAACAAAATAATCATACCCTTTTGCTCAATATGAAATGCAAATAGAGTTTCGAAAATTTAATATTTACTTTTGCTTGGGATTGTAGAACACATTTATGTGATAGAATTTTTATTTAACTATTGTTAATGGGAAAACAGCTATGCCATTTATTTCTTAACTAAATAGATGGAATGTTTTTTTATGTATTTTATTTTAAAGATTCAAAAATTTAAGATTAAAAACATTTTAGTCATTGCATAATTGAATAAAAACCAGTAATAAAATACATTTATGAGTGCTACAGACATACAGGTAAAAAAAAAAAAAAAACAAGCTTGAGATATTTGATTTCCAAGCCTTATAGTTCACCAAATATGAGAATGTATCATTTACAATTATGGTGTTATTTGATTGTATAATGGCCTAGTCATTAAAGTGTCCACCTCGGGTGCGAGAGTTCGCAGGTTTGAACCCTGGCCGAGTCATACCAAAGACTTATAAAAATGGTATTCACAACTGCCTTGCTAGGCTCTCAGCACTAAGTGGTTACTGTTAGGACTGGTCGGCCTGTTGTCAGGATAATGTGACTGGGTGGGACATGGTGCTACATGTTTTCGGCATGATGTCCCAGATGCAAAATGAGTTTGCTTCCTGTCATATTGAACAGTGCAAATCAGGATTACAACGGTAATTGTAAGGACAGAGTGTATTGTTTACCCCTATTTCATTCCCATCCCTATGTTACTGTCAGTCTGGATCAGGCCTAATTTGGTTAAGGACTTTCAGTGTGGAGATATTTGTAGGGTCATTTTATTGTATATGGCAGATTGTGCCTTTATTTAATCTAGCATTTTTATGGGGTTTCTATTGTCTTTATTGTAGGTTTAATGCCATTTTTCAGTACAATATAGGCTATATAAATGGTGAGTAGGTGGTTCTTCCTCCACCAGTTAACCTGGCTGCCATATATAGCTATCTTGCACTGTGAAATGGCATTAAAACAAAAAAAACCCCCAACAAATCAGTTTGCAGTGGTTCCTGCCCCCCCCCCCCCGTGCAATATTTAGGAAATTTCCTTTGCAATGAAAAAATGGTCTATTAATAGGGTTCCCTCTGTTGAGGGAGAAAAAATAATGACAATAAAGAATGGCCTTTTTGTCAGGGGTTTAACCTCATTGGAGGGGGGCCATTTAAGAAATGGTGGGATGGGGTGCAAAACAACTGATATTTGAGGATAACAGCCTCAGATACTTGGACCCCTGATTCTATATTTCTTTTCTTACATTCGGAGATTACTTCCGAGCTGTGCCCCATGAACTTCTAATGGACTGGCATTTTCTTTTATATATATATATATATACGCCATATATATATATATATATATATATATATATATATATATATGGGGCAGATATAATTACACATTTGTTTTTCGATTTGTACTGCTGATGTGTAAACCTTCCTAACTTCTTTGTATTTGTACATCTTATTGTTCATTTTTTTCCAATCAGCTAGCAAACATTTCTCAGCATAGGTCCTCTAGCTACATCACGACAAGCCAGTCATCCTAATGCTGTTCTGTCAGGGTCATTTGAGCTCACATCGGCTCCAGCCCTCAGTGAGTTATGGATGGTCCCAGTTTTATTTGAATAGCAGTTTTAGATGTTATTTTTAAAGATAAATAGCATCAGACTTTAGACCTGATTACATACATGTCCACATCCCCACCTCCAATATCAGCAAGGGGCATAATTCCAATTTATAGATGTTCATGTTTTCTTATGGAAATAAATCTCTGGAAACAATGTAATGCAGCCAATAAACTTTGAAGGGAAAATTTCATAAAAAGTGATATTGTGTCAACTATGAAAGTTGATTAACCTTGTAAGGCAAAATATCCTGTGACCAGAAAAAGTTGAATTTAAGAGTTATGTCCCTTTCATCATAGTGTGTTTTGTTCTTATTAACATGTGTGACTTTAACTCATTAACCCCTGGAGGTTTTTGTCGTTTTCGCCTGAAATGCGAGTAGGAAACCCATTTTGGGGGCTGTTTCTGAATACATCCTAATACATTGACCTCCAAGACATTTTAGGTTAACCTAATGCCTAGTTGTGTTAGAAACATCGTTTTTCATTGGCTATTTCGCCTGA
>JAECUM010027530.1:0-43320 GCA_016617855.1 Megalonaias nervosa
AATTGCTTCGAAAAGTTCAAACAACATCTTTATTCCGTGTTCATATCCGTAAATTTTATAATTAGAGTTGATAGTTTTGCATCTAGATCAGCTCATGTTTGCGCTGAGTTCATCCATATACGATGGCACAGTGACGAAGTAATACTAATATCAGTCAGGTATATTTATGGTACTTAATAGTATCAGTCAGGTATATTTATGGTACTTAATAATATCAATCAGGTATATTTATGGTACTTAATAGTATCAGTCAGGTATATTTATGGTACTTAATAATATCAATCAGGTATATTTATGGTACTTAATAATATCAATCAGGTATATTTATGGTACTTAATAATATCAATCAGGTATATTTATGGTACTTAATAGTATCAGTCAGGTATATTTATGGTACTTAATAGTATCAGTCAGGTATATTTATGGTACTTAATAATATCAATCAGGTATATTTCTCACTATTGACCTATCACACAGAGTATACACTATTCGAAAGAAGTATGAAATGGACTTTCCTGTTAGAAAACAAATGAGAGATACACAAACATCTTTGAGAAATATATTATTTTTTAAAAGACAAATATGACAAAGATAAACGTATATTTTTATTGTCGTTTTTTTAAATAATAAACGCAGTTCTGTTTTATTAACTTTATTGTCACAATTCAATCTCTTAAAAAGTTTGTCTTAAGTTTTATTTGCTTCAAAACTTAATTTTTTTTTTAAAAAAACGTCCCACATCTAAATATAAAAGTCCATCGGGGCTAACCATTCAGGTTGATAAATGGATATAAAGACATATTCCCATCTTTCATTTTATCCGATAAAAGATTAACACCCTAAGAAGAGATTGCATCTACGTCTATTGAAGCTATGTGTAATTTGATACTTTGTCTTCAGGAAGCATCCAAACCTTGACTTTGTGGAACTGAAAAAAGTCAATTGTTTCAGTGTAAATTGTTTCCATAATTACCCATCTTACACTTTTAATCTAATATAATTTATATTTTATCTGTGTTCCGACGTTACTTGCTTATAATATGGTCATTGGTTTAGATAATATTGCTTGTAATATTATCATTGGTTTATATACTATAGCTTGTCATATGCTCATTGGTTTTGATACTATTGATTGCCACATAGACATTGGTTTAGATACTATTGCTTGCCATATGGTCATTGGTTTAGATACTATTGATTGCCATATGGTCATTAGATACTATTGATTGCCATATGGTCATTAGATTAGATACAATTGATTGCCATATGGTAATTGGTTTAGATACTATTGATTGCCCAATGATCATAGGTTTAGATACTATTGATTGCCATAGGGCCATTGGTTTAGATACTATTGCACGTCATCTTGTCACTGGTTAGATACTATTGATTGCCATATGGTAATTGGTTTAGATACTATTGATTGTCATATGATCATTAGTTAAATACCATTGCATGTCATCTTGTCATTGGTTTAGATACTATTGATCGCCATATAGTCATTGGTTTAGATACTATTGATTGCCATATGACCATTAGTTAAATACTATTGCATGTCATCTTGTCATTGGTTTAGATGCTATTGATTGCCATATGATCATTAGTTAAATACTATTGCATTTCATCTTGTCACTGGTTTAGATACTATTACTTGTCATATGGTCATTGGTTTAGATACTATAACATGTCATCTTGTCACTGGTTTAGATACTATTGATCGCCATATAGTCATTGGTTTAGATACTATTGATTGCCATATGATCATTAGTTAAATACTATTGCATTTTATCTTGTCACTGGTTTAGATACTATTACTTGTCATATAGTCATTGGTTTAGATACTATAGCATGTCATCTTGTCACTGGTTTAGATACTATTGATCGCCATATAGTCATTGGTTTAGATACTATTGACTGACATATCATTATTAGTTAAATACTATTGCATGTCATCTTGTCATTGGCTTAGATACTATTACTTGTCATATGGTCATTGGTTTAGATACTATAGCATGTCATCTTGTCACTGGTTTAGATACTATTGATTGCCATAAGATCATTGGTTAAATACTATTGCATGCCATCTTGTCATTGGTTTAGATACTTGTACGTTGTACTGATACATAGCCCAATAATACGTCTAGATTCAATTACTTTGGTACAGGTATAAAATACTTCAGGCTAAGAAATCATTTGTAAATTTTTGCAAACTTATCTGTAATACCATTAGACCGTTAAAATCTTCACCAAGATTCGCAATTTTTAAATTATGACTTGATGGCGTTTGGAAAATGTAGCTTATGGTCCATTAAAGTACCAAGACATAAGCATCAAGTGATGCAATCAAACTTTATTTTAAAAATGTTTTGACTTGATGTTGTGTCCATTTGAAAATAATACGTTCAAAGGACTGAAATTACTAAAATAACTAAACAACTGGGCTTTTGGGGGGGATAATGCACTAATAATTATAAGGAAACCTTTCTGAACCCACATAAATATACCCAAACCATAGCCTATTAAACATCCTTGCGTTTAAACGCTTACGTATGACCCATAGTGACCTACATTTGGTATATAGATCTCGTACATATAAAGCAATATTTTTCACTAATATACAGTAATCTACAGTGATATATGTTTAGAAAAAAATATGAACTTTACATTTGTAATTTTCGGTTGGGCTGTTACATGGCTTATATGCTGTAACAAATTAAACCGAACTGAATGAATGCGAATCCGAATTATTTTAAATTACATAGATTGCTTGGTTATTGGCTTGTTGGAAAGAGTATCCCTCGCTTGAAATTACAAAAGGTGAGGTATATAATAAGAATTAAAATTGATAAATATATTCTTCATGTTTGACTATAGTCGAAATCCCTTAGCAAAGAGTAACACATGAACATTATTTCCTTCTGAAATCTATGGTGTCTTTTCTGGCTGAACCCTATCACTAATCGTATCTTATCCACCTAAAATGTACCTATTTCCAGAGTGTACGTATTTCCTGAGTGTACCTATTTCGAGGGTGACTGATAAGGAGTATTAGGTCCGTACAGATGCACTAAAGGATAATTAAAACACAGCAGTGTACACGTTGGTAGAACTGTCACTGAATTCCGACATGTACGTTATATACGAAGAATAATTATTAGAACAATGCCATTATTTTGTTCCTTCGAATGCGTGGTTCTTTCCGATAAAAAGATTCTCAGGTTGTATGGTTTTCGTTTTCATCCTTTAATATTATGCTGTGTCCTTCCAAAAATATACTCTATATACTATATAGCATAGGTACAAATGTCAACATTATAATGTGTTTTGATAATCACTTGCGTTCTTTTTTTTCTTTTCTTTAATAGGCTGTGTGATCAGCGTTGACGTAACTTCAGTAACTGTGCTTGGCCAACAATAAATGTATTTTAGCAAACGTTTGCTTACTTGTCTGTAGAAACCTGCTATATATGTTAGACGTCATATTAATAAAAAAGCTTATCTCAATCGATGGTTAAGTTTCTTTCCATGGATGGTTAAGTTTATCTATATCGATGGTTAAGTTTATCTATATCGATGGTTAAGTTTATATATATCGATGGTTAAGTTTATTTATACCGATGGTTAAGTTTATCTATCTCAATGGTTAAATTTATTTATATCGATGGTTACGTTTATGTGTATCGATGGTTACGTTTATTTCAAACAATATTTAAGCCATCGATTACGAAGGTTGTAATTCGAGATATCTGATACATAAATCATATTTGTCTTTGTCCTGGTTCATTTGTTACATCTCAAATTATATTACAGCTGTCACTTTAGATATTTAGATGTTGAAAAATTCTACAATCTATACGTAAGAGGTTTATTTATTTAACATTGCGAATTCTAATTTTGCTGTGTCACCATCACAATGGAATTGTGAGCGAACCATACAAAGAAAAGATATTTTAAATATTTTTTCTTGAAAGGAAAATGGTATTTGATATGTACCAATTTATATAGGGAATAATATAAATTCTCTTCTATGGCGTTTAAGTGGGAGTGAAAATTGTAGACAGAGTATAAAATGCAAACACTTGAAAATCAAGGAGCACATGTTTCCAAAACGATTAGGTCAAGAGCCTGTCATGTAGATAGTTCGAACACTGTTCAATACAATGTAGGACATAATTATAACTCTCGCCTGACTGTAAATTTACCAATATCAAAAGTCTTTACATCAAGGTCGGACAATAAGGACAAATATTGCTTCTCTTGTTTAGTTTTGTCAACTAGGGTGGAGTTAAATTAAAACATATGTACTATTTATTGACTTCTTGCGTTGAAGTAGGAACAGAGAGCCTTGTATCAAAGCACATCAGCAAAAGGGTGGGCAGAGACGTTCCATTTGACGCACATTCCACGTTGCTGACCTTTGTTTAATAAACACGTAGTTATTGTGACTTCTAATCATATACACCATGACATTCTTATGAGGAGTATAACAATATAGACTTGGAGTCCTGAGACCTTTGTCAATTTATTGCATTAATGAGACAGAGAAGTAACTTCACTGGAAGATTAAACTAATTGATTTATGTATAGTAGTTATCCCTTTCATAATAATAAAATCATGTTAGATCAAGAAATCTATCAAAGACTTGTTATTAGCAATATTGACTATGAAAGATGAAAGATACATTGGTCAGTACATATATAAATGGATCTCTATTTATTTCTGTATCTGTCAACAGACAGACCGGTGGATGAATATATACAGATGTGCTAATTGATCAGATGGTCTTATTCTGCTGATTGATTGATTGATTTCTTATTACAAGCTTTGTATCAATGAAGCTTGACTGGTTGTATATTGATTCTAAATGTATTTTGAGCTGAGAAGTCAATTAGTAACACCTCAGCTTTGTACCGAAATTTCAATATTTTCGCATGTTAATATTGCAAATTACTATGGTCATTTTTAAAACAATATTTTGTTTCAGAAAAGGATCATAAACAAACAGGTTAAAATAGTAATTCAACAACTAGTCAAACTGATATTCTGTAATGTCTGGCAATATCTATTAGGTCATACTATATGTCAGCACGTGCACTCAAATAACGTCGAAATGACTTGAAATAATTCGGGAGGGTTGACAATTGACTCCAGTAGATGCTATAATGGTACAGAAATCTGCCATGATTAGATTTGTTGGCAAAAACCTATTTACATAGAAATGAGATGTCATTCGATATTTGTCTCATTTTTCAAGAAAAAAAAAAGGAATTGATAGTCAAAGGGCATACAGGTATAAAGTGTGTATGTAAACAGAGTAGTTACTGTATGGCACAAAATGCCCCAAGATGGTTAATGTGCACTTGATATGAAGAAATCAGACAACTTATTTCTATTGTGCTGAATAGGCCCTGATAGTTTGACCATGTATCAGGTATGGGGTACTCCCATATTTATTCAGAGTTGCAAATGATGGTTAAATATTAATGTTTATGATGCCTTCGTCTTGGTTTGTGTCCTTGATCTACGAGGGGTAATTGAAAAGTTCTTAATATTTTGTTATCTCTTTTGTTTTAAAATGTAAAGAAGTTTAATGCCGACAAACAGACAAAACAAAGTTCAATAAAATAATTTGCAGCTTCACCTGCAGCAAGCGGGAAACGTCCAGATATGTGTGTGTCATGTAACATACGTTAGTGACACTGACGGAAAAATATCGGAGATGAAGAACAATTCTGATACTGAGCATACAGCATATCGTAAAATCCGGGAGCTCTCGGGGTACTCTCTGACTGATGTCAAGACCAACTTGGATAACATTTATGGGTGAAATTCTCTACCATATTGTACAATTATAGCATGGTTTAATTGTTAAAATTGTTTGAGAATCCGTGGAAGATGTCTCATGTACTGGAAGACCGTTGTCTGCGATTGGTGAGCTGAAAGTCGTTGCTGTGAAGGGGAAATTGATGGCGATGCTTGATAAACAGTGGAAGATATTCTCCTATCAGGAGCATTAATTCGTCAGATGTTTTTAATATACTCAAGAAATCATTTGAAGCTCAGAAAGGGTTGTGCATTATAGATACCGTATATCTTGACGACTAATCAAAAGAAGACTCAGGCTGAAATTGCCAAACAGCTGATTGCCAAATATGAAAATAGTGACACTAGATGTTTCAATGAGATTGTCATGGGTGATGAAACAGATTTACTTTTGTGAACCCGGCTGAAGAGAAAAATGTTTACATAATATAAAACCCAACAGAGACCACGCAGTCGACTTTTGAAAGAATTTAAAAACGCATAATTTTTCGATGCAAACGGCCCAGTTATACACGTACCTGATCTTGTCTCTACTAGTGTCACTGAACATTTGTATGTCTCCAAAGTGTTGTCAGAAGTTGTCGAACACTACGGAAACACCCATCCAAGTACTTGTACCCGAGCTATCCATCTATTGCATCGCAACACATCGACTCATAAATCCTCCTATTGAAGTGCAACGTTCAAACTTAGCCGCATCCTCCATACAGCCCTATTTAGCTCCATGTGATTTTTGGCTGAATCCCTGATTCCCTGTTGGGCAGACAATCTGAAAGCCGAAATGCGGATTCAAAAAGTGAATACAAAATGGCAATTAATAATTGAATAATCAGACGGAGAAAGTGTGTAGAGGTGCATGGAGATTATTTGAGGGTATGTACTGACGTACTGATGACTGATGTACTTATGTACTGACGTATTGTTCGTTTTGAGGGGATTTACTGACGTACAGTTCACTAATAAAGAACTTTGTTGTATAGTCTACTAATATTCAAAACTTTTTTAATGTCTCTCGTACATGTTTTTTTCTGTAGAAAGGGAATGTTAATTATTGATACTAGAGGTTAAAATTCAATAAAAAAAAGATTCATTGGTTAAACTAAGCCAACGTCAAAGGGGTTTTGGACACATGTCGTTTAAAACAACAAAAGGGTGCTTGTAACCTACTTTATCTAAAACTAGAAAGACTTTTTAGTGTTTATATCCGCTTCTAATTTATTGTTTCTGTTTATACTGATTTGTACCATATTTCTTTTGTTTATTCTCTCAGTATATACAAATTTTCTTCGAAGCTTCTACTAATGTTCCTTTTCGATTGCTAACTTATTGCTAGCTTGACAGGTAAATAAATTTTACTTCAGACTTTGTCTTGCTGTTTCGATTTCGCTCGAATAAGCAGATGACGACATGAATTGCAAAATCATGGATAAGAGTAAGAGAAAACAAAGATATTATTCTATTCATATGCATAAATGCCAAGAAAAATAAAGTGAATTTCCACAAAACAAATTATTTTCAGAGCGGAAATGAAGAACTTCCACGGGAATTGAATATAATTAAAGATCAAGCGAAATAATTAACTCAGTGCATTATTCCAATATGCGATATAAACACGAATGTGGAATTTGTTTGTTAAACTGTCACGTAACTGAGTTTAATTAAACCTATCTCAATAACCAGGTTTTCCAAAATATAAACAGATTATCTAGAAGGTCTACGAGGTAATACAATCAATTACCACTGTCTTCCTGTTAAGACAAACAATTACCACTGTCTACCTGGTAAGAAAATCAATTACCACTGTCTACCTGGTAAGACAATTACAACTACCTACGTGGCAAGACAATCAATTCAGATGCTTAACATATTTAGATACCAGGTTCCTGTTATTACTTCAACGGTGATATTGGGAGGTAATGCATCCTTTATAGCGAGACTTATTTTCGTTAATTTCTTAAAATGTTTGCAACACATAAAATCGTAAAAATCTCTTTTCTACTCTCACGTTTACGTCAGATATGGAGCGTATATTTCGACTTCGTTTCAAGCATGAATGATGGATAGATATGTTAGTGTTGATGTTTTTGTGTTAGTGAAAGGCCAAACTGCCGCGACAGACCTTAGCTTTAAATACTAGTGTAAACGAAAATTATGTACTTTACAAATTTGACGAAACACACAAATCAAGAGGAGTTTTCACGCTTGAATCAGTAAAGTAAATTAATAAAATTTTAATTGAACAATTTCAATCGCTTTTCGTATACCTGTTTAATGTAAATAGCATAAATATGGTTTAATAGTGTATGAGATATTATTAGCACATTCTTATGATTTCTTAATTTCTTAACTTAAAAGGTGTACACAGAACGCCTTAAAATATGTGGAGGCGTTGCTCTTGCTTCTGGTTTATTTGAATATGGAGCAATTAAGTCTTAATTATTGTACCATTTATTGACCCTTGTATTGATATACATTCTCATGGCATTGTATGCATTGAAAGCAACAAAAGTGCGGACACTGACGTTGTAATGTTTAAATTTACTATTTGTAGATTACACATCGGCATCCGTGTTTCATCTGGCAAGCAGATTCGTATGGATAACCATTGTCCTAACTCGAGTATTTTGTGGACTAGGGAATATTTTATTTATTGCATTTTATGGTCCATATTTTGTGATTTCTTCTGTACTTTACATATAGACAAAGAACAACAAATCCCACAAACGGAATGCCTAGTTGATGCCTTTATAATTTTTACCCACCCACCCGTTCAAGACAACGTCTTCATTGTTTGTCAGTGTTTACATTTATAAGACAAAGACAAGCAAATGAACATGGAGTATTAATACTGTTGAAAATGTCGTTAGAAACCGACCAAGCAAATAATCATCCAGTCTGAGGTCATGACCTGCCTAAACTATTTTCACTTGACATAGTCTCTATTGCTGGTTAGAGAAGTGAACGGGTGGCAAGCGTAGAAGAGAGACATGTTAGGATGCTTTCTTTCTGTGCTGTAACCTTGCTCTGCATTTATTCCCGGCAAAAGAACGGTTAAACACTATTTTCACAAGCTTATGTTCCTTCAAATTTTGATGTCTTTTTTCAACTCATAGTAGACTGACGATTGATAAGAACCAAAAACACAAAGACAGACAGGAGTCATCTTTACTTCCCTACACCATACCACAATATAATTCTTCCTTGCAGAGTTTATTTAACATTTTTCAAGGATACTTCCAACTATTCTACTTCGCTTTAAAACCTCGAGTCACACTTTAAAGAGTTTCATAGACTTTTATTGGAAAACACCAACGTAAAATTTATGCGTTGTCTGAAAACAGAGATAAATGGAAAGATTAGGATTCCCCTGATCGTACTGGTCTAAACACTTTTCTGAAATAGTAAGTTGAAATAGTGCATGCTTTGGATTAATGGGAGAATGGAGATCCATTCAGTGCATAAGAAGCACATTCTGTAACTCCCGTTCCACTATTCTTAGATAACGCGTCGTTTTCACGGTGGTAATTTACAATAACGTTGACTAGTTTGCTTGATACAAAGCATGAACTTTTAAAACCAAATAGACTCGTTGGATGTATTCCAGAGAGTGTGACAGAAACACTCAGCAAGAAAGAATTATATTACGGTACACTCTGCGAGGAAGAATTACCATAGGGAATATCTTTGATGGCGCCTGACCGACCTTGTCTTTTTATGTAGAACGTGCGAGTCAGGAAAGTAAAGAAAAGGCAGACACTATATAATATCAGGTTCCATTGTTTTAATATCAGAAACGTCAACGTAGAATTGCACAATTCTACCTTAAAAGCATGGAGTGCTGATGACGGTGTCGATGCTGCGGACAGCTTCGCATATTGTTCCGGCGTCATTTTCCTCTACCGTGCGGACACCGTATGCCTGTATATAACCGGTGGATTTAGCGTCTCGCTTCTGGGATAAGGTTTCCCGTATGGTTATCTGCAGGCGGACTATGATCGCTTTGGCTGTGCCCGCATTACCCGTGATGCAGATGACCTTGCCCTTGGCCACCTCAAATTACTTGTGGTGCAGATAGACGAAGTTATACAGGTCATCAACAAAGGTGACGAGACCCTCAGGTTTGCAGAGTTGCGTGCAAACATGATGACTGGCGAAGTAGTTCAAACCACCGATGTCGTTGATAAGGTACTTGTCGTAGGTGTTTCACTGAACAAGTATATCACACGCGGATGCCCATACTCGCCAAGGTGGTGTACATTGCTTCCATAATTGCCGCAAGAAATGAAAAGGATGACATTGTAGTTGTATGTGTTTGTGGGTACTATTTTCACTTGTTCGATTCGTTTGTGCATCTTAGACACGAACATAGAAGCGATTGACGAGCAACTCTGCTCTTCTGTGTGGTAATCCCAACTTCCAACCAAAGAACTATCTGAGCGGCTCCACTCCTACTAGGAAAAGAATGCCCTACCCTTTGAGCTTCAATTGGACATTTCCCTCCTCTCCTTTCAAACACGGTTGCCTGAGGCAGCGGTAGCTCTGACCAAAATTTCGCACAAGTAACCACGTAGCACCCCGAGCCCTAAACGCCTACATGATAGTTACCCTTCTGCCTGCGGTTATAACGTAAGTAACCTTTTAGCTGTCAGATATTCGGATCATTTCGTTATGGTCGTGGATGTATATAAAAGGTGAAGCTATAAAGGACTGTAAAGTAAGGTTATTTCAGAGTTTGAAATTCCCTTAAAACAGATCCATTATTAAAACTTCATCACTAGGTACCTTTAGTTTGTAAAAGCGAAACACTTTGAGGAATATTTTCGTAACTTACTCCACATGTAAACCAAGAGCGTTCTCTTTTTATCTAATTTATCTTGGCTGTTCGCATCGATTTAAACTCTATGTCACTTTATTGCTGAGTAGGCTGGTGTATTTTGATGCATTGATTCTTCTATGGGGGGGGGGGGCTTTTTCAATATATGTATGTTAGCTGAGCTACATTAAAATTCATTTATTATTGACTGAGTCTTGTATAAAAATTTGCATTCGGGGCCTTGTATCTTTTCAAACGTGCGGACAAGGACGTTCTGTTGTTTAACTTTTTATTCGGGCATTCCAGGCCAGCATCCCTTTATTTTTCTTCTTTGTAGTTTTATACATAGCGTCTTCTTTTGTAAAATAAATATGCGCCAATCGCAAAACAGCTAACGACGACGTGCTTCGTTTATATAATGTTTCGCCTTCTCTTGAATTGTTTCGCGTGATTCGTTTATTCATTACGATGTATAAACATAAAATTATGACATCTTTTGGGTTATTTTCTTCACTTTGTATGTAAAGTAAAATAACTAAATCGATGTAACATTAAAAGTTATAGTATCTTTAAAACAATGTCAGTTTTCATATTTATGAGTAAAAGATAAGCAAATATCCTTATATTTTTTTACAAATGTTACATCTCTGTTTTCAACAATATTTTCATAAGAAATCATTCCATTGAGAAGTTACTTTTAAATACTTTTAAAAATTTGACTATATTCATAAAGACACAAATTGATTGATTGATTAATTCAATAACTAATTATTTCTTTGATCCGCATACTTCATGTTTTTCTTTCACCAGTCTATTTATGCAAGTTTGTGCTGCTGTTGATTGGTGCCAAAATTATTTTCGAGAGATAGTTCATCCTGTCATGGTGTAAATTAGTCTAACATATGCTATATCATCGCATACAAACGGAATTGATTTAAGGTTGTAATTGGTTATAGAATAATATCTCTTCAGTCAAGCTACTATTACGCGCATTCCGTTCACTAAATCTTATTTAAAATGAATCAAACTAATTGTCAGTGACATAATGAGTAAGCTTTCAAACAATAAAACTTTGACTATTTAACTTAAGATCTAATGATCTTAAATAAGTTTGTCTGTGAAAATGGTACGGAATAGAAGCTCTTTTTGTATAAAACTCTGCAGTGATTATATGTTGTAAAATTCTTATTGAGGTGGTACTTCAATGCCATTTGGTCTATGTCCCCTATCATTACGAGAAAACTGACGGCGCATAGTGGTATGGCTGGAAGTAAACAAACTGTGTTGTAACAGAGAAGCATCTGTTCGGAAAAAAAAACTAAAAATGGTTATTTACATTTAATGTGAATAAATATCAAATTCCTTTTAAAGTATATAACGCCTTACTGAGTACGTTCTGAGATCGCGATGAGTACGTTCTGAGGTCGCGATGAATACGTTCTGAGATCGCGATGAGTACGTTCTGAGGTCGCGATGAGTACGTTCTGAGATCGCGATGAGTACGTTCTGAGGTCGCGATGAGTACGTTCTGAGATCGCGATGAGTACGTTCTGAGATCGCGATGAGTACGTTCTGAGGTCGTGATCTAGGTAGCCTCTTAGGTCGAGACTATTCTCTATAAATACTTGGCCACTGACAAATAGCAAGGGTTATGAAGCTTCTGTTCATTTTGTATCTTTAAATCAAAGTTTTGTTGTATTTATTGTTGTTGTAAGCCATTTTATATCTCTAAAAAGACTTTTGTATTTTTCTGTTTAAATTTTTTCCTGTTAAATTTGTTTTGATTGCTGCTTTGTCGAGTCACATTTGTACCTATCCAGAAGGCACAATGAATATCACATTTTATGAAAATGACTCGTGATGGTGTTTCTGTGTTATATATATATATATATATATATATATGGTATATATATATATATATATATATATATATATATATATATATATGTGTGTGTGTGTGTGTGTGTGTGTGTGTGTGTGTGTGTGTGTGTGTGTGTGTGTGTGTGTGATGGAAGACAAATTCTAATACAGGATAACTTTAAAGAGAAAGTCCATAAACATGTTCAGTCTCTATTATGGACAGATATGAACTTTACACATATAGAAATGTTAATGAAGTTATAAAAACGCTCCGAATTTTGAACATCAAGCGTAACTACCGTTTGCTCTGTATGATCTGAAAGAATAACTACCTCTCTGAATGGTTCGCTGCGTCACGAGGTCGATTGTTGTTCACTGCAGTGCTATATACAGTAGAACTAAGAATTTTTTACGAGGGAAAAGTTTCATAAAATTAAAAAATATAACCACAATAAACCACTAAATTGGTTCGACAATATTTCCATATGCTTGAATATTAAGAACACAGATTATATTAAGCGTGAAGTACTGTAATCACAAGTTTTATCTGTTTACTATATATTTTCAATGTAAACACAATCCAAATTTGTGACGTAACGAACACAAACAATGTCTGGTGGCAACCAAAACTGACAGTGATGAACAGTGCTTTTTAGTGTAATTGTTTAGATATATACACCACATCTACTAATACAATATGTAATGGCGGTCCAACATCTTCAACACCGCGGTCCACATGGACCAAAAATGTAAAGTTCATGGGCCATACACGATATATATTATAGTAATTATACTATAATTATAGAAGTGACTTTTTTGTTTTGAGAGCGGGCCTAAAAAAATCTGAACCGCGGGCCTGTCGTTGGAGCACTCTTCTATATATGATAAATAAATTGTAACATTGACGTACCCTTTACATACTAATATCAGAATACAATGGACATGTTGGACCAAAATTACTGAAGGTCAGTATCACCTTGTGTATGATATGTAATTCAACGATGTTTTAACAAAAATTAATTAAATTCAGCGCCTTGAAATGCTGATTTCAAGTAAATAAACTGCATGGTGTTAATGATGACAGCACATAATCTCAGAATTAAAATAACTTTGAGAATGTACATATTGAATCTCTATATAAGCTGACAATATTAGAGTGAGAGTGTCTATGTAAACTGACTACAGTGTAGCTCAAGTCTCTAGATAAACTGAACGCAGTGTAGCGAGCGGGACTCGAGATGCACTGACAGTATTTTAGCACGAGTATCTAGGTAATTGACTATTGTTGTGGGAACTGCGTGGTAAACTGTCAATATTGTAGTGCAAGTCTCTGGATAACTGAATGTAAAGTAGCGCGAGTCTCTACATAAACTAACTATATTGTAGTGGGAATCTCTTGGTAAACAGACTATTATGTACGCAAAAATCACATAACTATCTGAATTCTAAATATTATATATCTTTCGAAACTACCACGGTTTCAATTATAGTTGATACTATTTCGATTCTGAAGCACTGTTTCTTCAATAACAACAACAAAACAAAAAACCAACAGACCAAACTTGACGATCTAGATATATCTCTCTGGTCAAGTAATCATTCTAAAAGTGAAAATTGTTAGGAGCTACAAAGAAATATTCGTCATACAAGTTTAATCGTGTTTTTGGAGGTATAAGAATATGACACCTGTTTCCCCCTTTTTTTTATACAATATACTACTGCACGAATCCTTTTGAAACAGCATGCCCTCTTTCCGCCATGTACAGCTTGTGTTAATGTTTGCGTGTAGTGATAAGCAAAGTTACTTAGGATCTAAATAATACAGAGTATCTTGCTTTAAACACAATTCCAAAAATTAATTTTAAACTTAATGAAGCTGACATTTTGTAATAGGCAATTATGTAACGCTACCTGTAAGCTTGACCACTCAGATTATGTTCTACTGACTTTAATGGTTCAGGTTGTGAAAATGAGTCAGACATAGTCTTAGCGGTAATGACACTAACAATGATTATACGTCATTAAACGCTTATTTAGAAGTATTTATATATCATTTGATCTGTATGCCCTACCCTTCAATGAAAATATAATTTTTATCAATAAGAACGCATGCATATACTCGGTCATTAAACAAGCTAGAAGTTGCTTTGAAAATATAATCGAAACGGATATGTTACAGTGCTTCTGTCTGATGTGTTAGCCTTGATTTAAATTTCTACACCGGCACAGTATTCTATAGAAGGGCATATTTTTCTTTTCATCTCGTCACGTTGGTTCGTCCATCATAAATTGTGTTTTTATTCAATGTTTCAAACGACTTCATGGATAGACATTAAATTTGATATGAGGTTTTATATTTTTGTCCTTCCGTTCCTTTTCTTTCCATCTCGTTACGATGTGTTTTCACTCAATAAGTTTCAACAGATTGTATGGATAGATGTTAAACTAGATATGAGGTTTTATATTAACAAGCGCCAAGATGATAATGTGCCTGTCAGCCAATATTAACAAGTGCCAAGATCACAATGTAACTGTCGGTAAACTTTAACAAATGCCAAGATCATAATTTGCCTGTCTGCAAACTTTTACAAGTGGCAAAATCATAATGTAACTGTCGGCCAACTTCAACAAGTGGCAAGATCATAGGGTGCCTTTCGGCCCACTTTGACAAATGCCAAGATCATGATGTGGGAGTCGGCCAATTTTAACAAGTGGCAAGTCATAATATGCCTGTCAGTCAACTTCAACAAGTGCCAAGATCATAGGGTGCCTTTCGGCCCACTTTGACAAATGCCAAGATCATGATGTGGGAGTCGGCCAATTTTAACAAATGGCAAGTCATAATATGCCTGTCAGTCAACTTCAACAAGTGGCAAGATCATAGGGTGCCTTTCGGCCCACTTTGACAAATGCCAAGATCATGATGTGGGAGTCGGCCAATTTTAACAAGTGGCAAGTCATAATATGCCTGTCAGTCAACTTCAACAAGTGCCAAGATCATAGGGTGCCTTTCGGCCCACTTTGACAAATGCCAAGATCATGATGTGGGAGTCGGCCAATTTTAACAAGTGGCAAGTCATAATATGCCTGTCAGTCAACTTCAACAAGTGCCAAGATCATAGGGTGCCTTTCGGCCCACTTTGACAAATGCCAAGATCATGATGTGGGAGTCGGCCAATTTTAACAAGTGGCAAGTCATAATATGCCTGTCGGTCAACTTCAACAAGTGCCAAGATTAAAATGTGCCTGTCGGCAAACTTTACCAAATGCCAAGATCATAATTTGCCTGTCGGCAAACTTTACCAGATTCCAAGGTCATAATCAGCCTGTCAGCCAACTTCAACAAGTTTCAAGATTAAAATGTGCCTGTCGGCATACTTTAACAAATGCCAAGAGTGTGACCGTAATCTGGTTGTGCTGTAGATTTGTAATATTGTATTCTTTCCTTTTCACAACATCATCTCTTCTACTTATTATAGTAATTACACAACGGTGGGTTGATACGAAAGGAATTACCTTGATGTGCAATTATGATACCAGTCAAAATTAGGATTTATGGGTGAAAATGAGCTTTCATCTACTTTACCTTTGGGACATACTTGTATATTTAGATACTCGAATATTTAATCGATTATTCATTTGAGCGTAGTTTGCCCATTTTGCACATCGGTATGTGACCTTCAAATGCACCAAAAGCTTTTGATTTTAAGTCAATATTATTTTTAGTTTTCAATTATAAATGAAACACATTTACCATTAACGTCTTTTCAGTCGAATTTATGCGATGTCAGATATCAGTACAAATGATACACCAACATGAATAGCGAATGGTGTGGATATTTCTTTTTGAATCTTACATTTGGCAATATCAAAAGGTGCTTTTATATTTTCCCGTCTACAATAAACTTTAATATTTCAAAGGTAATCTTGTGACAACACAGCTTTAAAAACCATTCAAGGAAAATTTCCTATATGTACAATACTGAACGTTCAGGCATGCAAGGCTTTACCGATAAATCGTATTATAATCTACTGGGATATATCAGTTTTAAAAGCTTCTTAAAGATTCTGTTAGGACTTTGAAGTCTTGAAGCTTTTTAAATATAACCATCTCTGTTTGAGTATTCCAAAACAAACATCATGCTGTGCTCATGCTGAATAACGGATGACAGCGTAACGATACACCTTTGGCTTTCGGGTATATCTTTCTTCCAGACCATCACCGCTAATACAGGCAAAAGATCAACTTATTTTGAAAGTTCCCTTTACGAAATACTTGTATATATTGTCTTTACAAAATATATTATCGAATAACATTACTGCAGTTGGCAATCTTCCCTGATCTCATCTTCTAATTTTGTTGCACAAATCGCTTCGCATTCTGCTGCTAATTGGTGTTTCGTAAAAATGGTTGATGTCGTAGTATATTATTGAAGACAATGGTTACAGACAAGGCGCAATAATGAAATGACTTACTTAACAAACTTCAGGCTGATTTTAAATGAGGCCAGGTGTCCAGAAGATTGGGGTATTGGTACTGCACATATAAGAATGTAATCATAAACACAATAGACTCGTCTGTCTACTTAGAATAAATGCATTCTTCTCATATCTGTGTTTGTTATTTCTTTGTTCATAGCATCAGTTGATCTTGCTGATTCCAATTCATTATACTTCTTCCTTCATTAATAGTGTTCCATATTACCTCCAGTGTAAAATATAATACATGTTGTGCATGCACATAAAAATAAACATTTCCTAAAGACGATAAATCGGAAAGATGTAGTAAAAAAAAAACAGAACAGGTTCAGTTAATGAGCAAGCTTAGAGCAGTAAACTAAAACCGTTCAGAATCACAACTTAAAAGGATATTCATCAACAGACAATTTAAAATTGGCTACCTTTTCTCAGTTTGCTGTCGAGGTTTGGCCATTTTGGCATGACTTGATATAAAGGTTTAGCCTGATGCATGTCATTTTATCATGATTTGCCACTAAGGCATGGAAGACGCGTGTCATTTGGCCTGATATATGTCATTTTGTCATGGCCCGACGCATGTCATTTGGTCTGTTGCATGCCATATTGTCATGGTCTGATGCATGCCATTTTGTCATGGCCTGACGCATATCATTTGGCCTGATGCATGTCATTTTGTCATGACTTGACGCATGTCATTTGTCCTGACGCACGTCATTTTGTCACGGCCTGATGCATGTCATTTTTTCATGGCCTGATGCAAGTCATTTAGCCTGACAGATATCATTTGGCCTGATGCATGTCATTTTGTCATGACCTGATGCATGTCATTTGGCGTAACGCATGTCATTTTGTCATGACTTGACCTCGAGGTTTGGCCTGATACATGTCATTTTGTCATGACTTGATCTGGAGGTTTGGCATGATATATATATTATTTGTGCATGGCTGTCTTTTCTGGCCAATGCACAAATGCACAAATAAAATTATCTTTTTGCAGCCGACACATTTTCTTTTAAATAATTCTCTAACTTTACTTATTAGTAACCCAATAACCTATAATTACTACTATAACAATGAAATATCCAAGATATAATTTGCGCTTACATAAATTTACATAAAATAACAGATGTCGTTATGGCTCAGAGATTTCTAGATCAATATAAAATATTTTCCAGCATCCGCAACAACTTGAAATAAACTAGTCGAAATATAATAAATTTAAAAGGTTTAATTCCTGTACAAATAGTCATGTAAAGTTAAGCAAAAAACGGTTTTACTGTTTTATTTCTTTGTCTTGTCTATGTTTTGAATTTGCCTTTGAAAAAGACTCATTAAAAATCGAAAGCTCTCAGGCCAGTTAGATATTAGTTTTGCACTGTTCGTTGTCAGTTTGTTGCAAATATCTTAATCAATCCCTGACACACGTGATCCCTTCCTGGATCCAGTGCACTTGAAAGGACTGTTATTCGTTATATGATTTGTATTCTTTATATTACCATGCTATTAGACATGCTAAAATTTGATTTTAAATCATTTTATAATTTTCATGCATCGCTTGAAGAAATGCATGCTCCATCGGAATTCGTTGATTAGGACCGTGGAAAAAGCAACAACATTTCCGGGTAAGCCGGAAGTGTGTATATATTTTAAGTTGCTGCAGACGAGAGGAAATATGTTTACAGCTCCTTTGTGACTAAATCGGAGAGAAGAAGGTCCCAATACCTGTTTTAGATTTCGTTGTCACTGCACAAATCATCGACAACTTTTATCTTTCAGACGTGCGTGCTTTGAGATTAGAAACACACATTTTATATTAATAACTTGCTTTTACCTTTGGACCGGTGTGTAAACTGTCCGCCTGTCCCTTTTGAATTCAAGGTGTGTGGTAACGATTATTCAGCAGGAGTTCCATTGGACGCATCCAAAGATCTGAGCAAACAGAAGATTCAGTGAAAATATCTTATTTACCAGAAAATTAATTACTTAATATCGACTAATTGAGGGTGTAACACCGTGCGAATTGGTCGCCTTTGTATTTGAAATTATAGAAAGATATAATGTGTCTTCTTATTACCAAGCTCGTACGTTGGAGTGGGTGGTATTTCCGCAAAGAAATGTTCTTTGTTCCTTTCTGAGTTTTGCCTACTTGATACCCTCTGAATCGTGAAATTGCAACAATTTCTCTGAGAAAAAATCTGATAAAATCAAAGATCCTGCACAAAATTATTTCGTCGGGTGGTTTATTGTTATAATTGTTAATGCTTGCTTCACACGTGATATTTATGCGTCAGTCGAACAGGATACGTATTCGTTCCTTTACGTGCATTATTTACAGAATCGCATTCTTCTTCAGCATTTAATATGAAAAAAATGGTTGGGACTTTATAATCATTTTGTCCGGTTTCCTTAGCACTGCAGGAGCAGAAATGTTCCAAGTTCAAATTATGGTTTCCATCCACTTAAATATAAGTTGAATGTGTTGTATTTTCATATTGATTTTATTCTCAAATTTTACGAAAAACACCTATTATTCCAATGAGACAAAAATATCTGCATAATTGCAATTCATCCCACCGAAGGCTTACTTAGAGAGAGCTGATTATTTGGTTGAAAATTTGATGAAGAAGTTGCTCTATCAGCATTAAATCAAGTTAAATTTGAATATTAAATCAAGTTACATTTGAATATTAAATCAAGTTACATTTCAATGTTAAATCAAGTTACATTTCAATATTAAATCAAGTTACATTTCAATATTAAATCAAGTTACATTTCAATATTAAATCAAGTTACATTTGAATACTAAATCAAGTTACATTTCAATATTAAATCAAGTTACATTTCAATATTAAATCAAGTTACATTTCAGTATTAAGTCAAGTTACATTTCAATATTAAATCAAGTTACATTTGAATGTTCTCATTTTAAAGCAAAAGAGGAATCTAAAGAAGAGCAAAAATTTGTTCAGTAAAGAAACTCACTAGATTTTCAAAATTACTATACGTTTCGTGGACCCAAGAATACAGGGAGTATGGTAACCATGGAAAAGCCTATTGTGACAGTCAGACGAAAAACGCTTTATCTGATGATATTTGATTTGTTGCATAAACTAAACATTCAAAACATTATTTATTAAGATGTGCGCTAAATATATTGTTGCATCAATAGTCTCATCTGCAAATATTGACTACACATTAAACGGTGTATTAAAATGTACTCGATTTTTCATGAACCAAGATAAGCATTAGCCACTGAAACAACTTTTAATAAACAATCTTAATTTGATGACATTCTATATACTTCATAAAATTAACCTCAAGACAATAGCATACTTATTTGTATGGTTAACCATTTGGGTGTACAAATTCCTTCTCCTCTACAAATATTCAATAAAACAATTCCAATCAACGAATAAAAACGGTTATAAATTTATCTGTGTGTTTCAAAAAGAAAGACTTGTAAAGAAAATATTAAAATCCGTACGTCATACATTTTATGATACAAAGGTGGCAGTGTCTATAGACAAGCTTTGGGGTGGTGAGCAATAACACCTGTTAAAGTATGGTCCCCACGACCACGGAACTGCACTTGTAGAGGTAAAAGCAAGACGGAGGGAAGGATCACCCAGACAGGGTTATTCGAGAGTATCAACATCAAAGTTCTTTCATTATGATTGTGTGCTAAGAAAGTGTTCTCGAGCAAACGCGAGTAAATAAACTCTACACTTGAGACAGATTACGCAACAGCAGGTCAGTAGGCCTTTACAAACACCTGTTGGTGGATGTCAAACGTGCTAAATGCACGCAGCTGATCGATTGCCTAGTCGATTTCATGTCAGATATGCTAAGAGATCATATTCGTCATCGACTTTATTGGCTATTAATTTGGCTAAATTGAATATAATTGTATATTTTAATTACAATTGTTTAAATGTCAGACATTCGTCATTCCAGTATATAAAAGAGCAAGAGCTAAGACAATACAGACTCAGCTACGAAACTGCGGAAAGTGGGTGGCAAAGACGTGCGACTAGACGTGTAGTGAATCTGAGAAAAAAACCAATGGTTCTGTTTATAAAATCTAGTTCCCACACTATGAAGGCAGTACTTTAAACATTCAGTAATTGAATGTGTCTAGTTATTATGATATTTTAGTGCAGCAAATTTGAACTTCTTGCTTCTTGTAGCATTTCCCTCGCATAATGACTTTGCGCGGTAGACGGGCACAAAATCGAGGCACACGAATGTGTCGTCCTCTCGTGAATGATAGATGTGTACCACTGTTTGTAAATTTTACTCTATATGCATATGACTAGAATTTGCATTTCATCTGAACATATATTAACGATTGTTGAATTTTCTCAATACTTCTTGGTGTTTTCTAATTCCTTCATTAGAGTCTTTAGTGAACCATGGTTTGTGGGTTGTTTTTGCGTTAGGCGAGGACTTAGGAAAGGTCTCTTCTGCAATCTCGATCAAAATAGATGTCAAATGTTGAACCGGATTATTGACGTTTAAAAAGATATCTCTGTTCAGTCTACTTTTGCAAAGTTTTTCGAACGTGGCCTAGTCGATCTTCTTTAAGTTCCAATGATTGGATCATCGGTGGTAGAGTTAATGTTCTGTAGAGAGATTTGGAAGTGGTCACTGCTGTGAAAGTCATTAGCAACCTTCCAATCAAAATAAAAAAATAGAGAAGGAGAACAAATTGTCAGATCTATGCATGTATATATACCAGTTCTCAGATGCAAATATGTCGGAAACTTAGTGCTATATAGACACAAATCGTGTCTGGAAATGAAATCTCCTACCATTTTACCTCTGTCATTTACGTACTTCGATTACCATAAAATGTTATGGACATTGAAATATCCGAGTAGAACAAATGTGGTAGGGAGCTGCCGAACGAGGTTGTCTAATTTGGTTGTAAGCTGAACTTTGGTGGTATATTAATAGAACAAAATGTAATGTAAGAGTGACGCCTACAGCAATGACGTATAAATTTGTGTTTAAAGGTATGCTGTTTAAAGCTATATGGTTTCAAACTAAGTAGTAGAAAAGAGCGAAAACCAGAACGTTTTGTAAAATAGTTGAATCACAAGATCAAAACTTTAGAATATTCCGAATTAATTCCAGTGGTGTTTATACATAAATTCCAATTTTAAATGTGCTGATATGCCAGTAGCCTATAATAGTGCTGATGTTCTAACAGTCTTAATGTATCAAAATTACATAATCCAAAATATCCTTGAATGAATTCACAAGAATTCCAAAATAGAGATTTAGTCCGAAAACAACTAATGAGCCCTTTGTACATCTAAAGAATAATTTAAATAATAAATCCTCTCAAAGATTAACTGAAAGAACTTAAATCGACTCCACTACGACTGATGTTAAAATATATAATGAGCAATTCGAATATAATCAACCTTAATAAGAAAACCTAAGAAAACAATTTGAATATAATGATGAGGATCATCTTAATGGAATATTCCGTCATGCTATAAACAAAACTTATTTCTATAAATTTCTAAGGTCAGAATCAAGGCTGTATTTATAACTCAAATCTAGTAAACATGTTTACCATAGATGACGTTAGACATGTTGGCATAACTCCTACCCTTAATTATGGATAAAATAGATATAACATATAATGAAGAAAAAAGCAAACACACAGTACTAATTAAATACACATAACAATGGCATTATGAGTGTCCCTATTGTTCACGATAACAGAAGTGCCTCCTGAGTCTCTGTGAACATTTTGAGAGTAGGTGTTAAAAAAGGAGTAATTTTAAGACTGATGTTGTCAGTATCATTTAATAAGATTTCCTGCCGACGCGGCACAGCAGGATCATGTCCACTTAAAGGCAGAAGAATATCATTAGAGTTAGTTTTAAATCCTCGACTAATCAATTGTACGATGGAGTTCTTCATTATGAATTAAAAGTAGCGAATGTATATAATTTGGTTAGACCTTTAGTGATGGAGCACTTCTATATGCTTATTTATCAAGGGGAAGTACGGGTTTAATTTGATTTTGGTAAATCTGGAGCCGCCTTGAGGACATGGAGCAGTTTCGTTTGCATCCATGTCCGGAAGGTCGCCAAACCTATTATGCACCTATATAGGATAGTCATCATGGGTTTCCCGTTTATTCAACTACCAGGATCCTTTTCCAGATACGGGTCGCAACCCAAGGCCAACAGGTTGATTCCACGCAATCGCCTCTTACGACATCGGACCTATTCTACAACCTCGGACCCATAGGGGTAGATTTCAGAAAGAAACTGAACAAATGCTGGAGAATTTTTACAACGACAGAAAGAAGCAGAGAAGCATATATTGAACAACGACAACAACATGAGGAAACAAAAAAGCAAGTAGAACATGAAGAAAAGAGGAAAACACTAAGCAGTGAACACGAAGAAGAGAGTGAAAACGATACGGTGAGTCTGTTAGATAACATTTTAAAGGAGTTAAATCATCTAAGAGAACTGTATCAGACTTCTACAGACAAACATAGGAGAAAGAGACTTTCACATACCAATATTTCTAAGCCTTCAATCGCTATATAAATTCTCAGCGCCACTGAGATGCCCGTCGCAGCAATTGCAACCACTACCTAAGCAACAATAATAGCAGGAGGAGGAGTAGGACATGGCCGTGGAAAAGGTTTCAAACAGATAAAGCTGATAATGTCAAATCTATAATGCTTATTTTCATTTTTGTGATTTAATCACAAAAAAATCACACCAACGCACCTTTTCAGGGTTAACTATATCTCTTAACAATTTAAATCTCTGTGTAAGTGTGTTTAAGTATCTTATTCATATTAAAAGTTCATAAAAATGAAGACAAAAGACCACTTACGTTTCTTTATTAGTATATTATCTTTGAATAAGAATCAAAAAGAAATTTCATAACACATCAAGAAAGTCCCTTTTCTTTCTTTCTTTCACTGACTGTCTCTTTTCTCTTTTTTTAATTTCTTCACTGCCATGGCTTTTTCCTCTTCGTTATCTTCTGGTTGTTTTGCCTTCTTGAATTTCTTGACGGATATGGGTTCTTCTATTTCTGAAGAACTCTCTTCCTCCTGCTTGTTCTATTTTTTTTTAGGGCACTAGGAAGATCAATGTCCATTTCCTGAAGATGATAACAGGTATCTTCACTTTTGTCTATCTTTGCTCTTGTCTTTCCTTTCTTTGACCTTGTGGACATTCTGGAGCCCAGTATCTTTTTTGACATACATAGCAAATATCTTGAATTTTATCTCGAGTGGAACAATCACTATTTTTGTTGGAAGTATACTTTCGAATGACTCTGTAAATCTCTGACGAGAACGAAAATCTGTGTTAACTCTTACCTCTTCTTCACACTCTGAAAGCTGAATAAATATGTACTCTTAGGGTGAGAAGCTCTCACTATATATAGGGAGATAGTGTGTAACACTAAGCCAAATTAAAATTTGGAATCACCATGAAACGATCACACTATTTCAGCAAAAAATCAAAAGAAGCCAATAGCCGACGACTTGCGGTGTTGCATCGTACACTAACTGAAGTGTTAGCAAAAGTCCAAGCCAGTGATCTCAGTGAACCTCTATCATAAGACTAAGAGATTTAAAGATCCACTAAGAAGGAAAGTCGTTCAGTAACTCCGATGATTATTTCAGGCTTAAGAGACCCACTGGTGACTTCCAGAAAATTTAGAACCACCGCTTACACCTACACGGTGAAATGCAAAGAGTTAAAGTCTCGAGTGCCACCAGAGAAGGCAACGTGTCATTATACTGCTGTGGGATTCATTGTTAGAAACACTTAAACGACAATGTCAAGCTAAGATGACCATCTCTGAGACACACCTGTTTGGATCTATTTTAGTACACCAGCGGAATTAACACTGTCCAAAATCTTCGACAATGTTCATCACGTCTAACAATCCAATAACGTGTTTGTTGTGACCGATGGAAAAGCCCCTTTTCGTGTGGCCCACGTTTCACCTACTAGAGGTATCCGACTATGCAAAGTGTTTTAATGGTTGAAAATCGCAGTACCAAAACAAGCATTTCGAAAGAGGCCGTATGTGGCATTCCTGAAATGCAGAAACTGTAATACGCTTTGGCCCCCATTTTTACATTGAAAGTATATCCTGAAGTGGTTCGTGGAACTCTCATATTTCGAGGATTAGATTGCAAGATGGAAAATGCTTTGATGTGCATCTCCATCAAGTGTATTTCGATATTATTGCTACCATCGCAGGATTTATTGGATACTGTTGTGAAAAATGTGGCCAACGACTTTGCAGTCGGACCAACACACTCTTCGTGGAGTTAGTTGTCGTTGGTGTTTAGCTTCGAAACCATGTGTTAGTGAAGGAAAAGTAGGAATTCATTGCTCTTCTTTGTCAGTCCATCTTATTACGAGCAACATCGCATGAAACATGTTCAACAACAAAAAAAGTGCTTGCGAAGTATTGAGATTGTTCTTCACTTCTGGACATCTTATTCGAACGAATACCCAAAGGCTAACGTTTTTCCAAGAAAGAAAAGATATCGTTTTAAGACAAAGTTGTGAACTTTGAGTATTATTGCCACATTCAAATACATCAAAATGAAGTCAAGGAAGAATTAAAGGAAGGTCAGGAAAAGAAACAAAATAAACGAGTGGATTTAAACTTTCTTAACTTTGAATGTACACAACAGACTGGCATTCACATCCCTAATTTCTGTGTACCTCCTCGTGCTTGTGAGAAGTGTATACAAGGAGCTGTATTTTCCACTGTCCCAACTGATGTAATTTTCCAGGAGGACCGTAAAACTCTTTCGGGGACCCCACAATCTTACCGATTTTACCGTATGGATTTAGACTCTTTTGATGATACGTGGAGTGGCGAAGACATCCAGCGTTACAGGGACTGCTGTCGGTATGGTACAGTCAATGCTCAGAATTTCTCGGGATACGACGGACAAT
Organism: Megalonaias nervosa; assembly: GCA_016617855.1. Classification (NCBI taxonomy): domain Eukaryota; kingdom Metazoa; phylum Mollusca; class Bivalvia; order Unionida; family Unionidae; genus Megalonaias; species Megalonaias nervosa. Next base: position 25,949 of record JAECUM010027530.1, read on the forward strand.
TTATTTTCGAAATATTATTCAGAACAATGTACAGAATGACCCACAGTCTCCGTGAACGGATCCAAACTCATCTACATGAAAGTGGAACAAGTACAATTTAATGACTCCATGTGTTATGTACCTATGACTTTAAGTATAATGCCTACAGCGTTTGTAAATACCGAAGCTAACGAACACGTTTTGCTCCCACATTTGCCTGACGTTAGCTATTACGACCCTGACTGATGCACTTTTTGAACAAATTGAATATTTCTACGCTAGGTACCAAACTCACTTTTCAAACCCGTTTGATTTCCAAGAAGAAATGTTGAAATACTGCCGATCTGATGTGAACATTGTACGACTGTGCTGTGGAAAATTTCGACAATTACAGTTTGGGTCACAGAAGTATCGGTCTATTCAAGGAAGAGTCTACAATCGCAAAAGCTTGTGGATTAGTCTTGCGAAATAAGCCCATGCCTCAAAACAAACTAGCCACCATACCCCCTCAGTCCTATCTCTCGGTTAGTAGTCCTTATTTTCCGCTAATGCTTCGCGTTGGCAGCATTACTTGTGTAAAAGTGAAGGTAAATGGATACAACATGCTAGAAACAGTGGTGAAAATAAATGGAAACTCTTTGTGTGAATGACTGGGATTTAAACCCCCCCCAAAAAAAACCAGATTGTCTACTAATTAAATGTATATGTGTTTCACTGATGCTCCACTTATTTTCCTTGAGGAATCCTTAAAACGTCATTTCTTGGATAGACTCACCATGGACGAGTTGTACGAGCAACCACACCAAGGACTCCTGAGGTAATAAAGTCTAGTACACTAGGTGATAGAAATGTGATAGCACGATTGCGATCGACATTTCTAACAAATCTAGAATTTAGACGAATTACCAAAGAGTGGTGGATATAAAACCTCTGAATACACCCAACAGTTTGTTTCGAGGACGAACTAATCTGACACGCCTGCTCTACGGCGTGGACGAATCGCAAGGAGAGCAAATTAAATTCATCCATGTGTGTCCCTTGTATCGTTGGGAGTACACATATGCTCAGTTTCCTACTGGGTACCTGAAATCTTGACAGAATACATCAACGTATAACACATTCGTCAATACGAGGTTGAATCAAGTGCAAAGTGTTACACCCAACCAGTTTGTACTATCTTGTCTATGTTATCATTGTCATAGAATACTGATGTTTTCTTTACGCAGTACGTGAGAAGAATCATGTAATCAAGACCAACGTTGTTGTTACAATGATGATGAACGCACTTTGACAGGAACCTGGGTGAGTATCGAATCGTTTTATGCTCTGGATTGCGGATACCAACTGTTACAAGCATATAAACTTTGACGAAATGTCTGATAGTAACCGCGACGGAAGGCCTGGCAGATGCAAGTCGCTATTTCAACCGGTGGACGACAATGAAAAATTCAAGACACAAGTGGAAATCATCCGTGAAGATTTTTATCTTGATAAATTACGAAGAATTGACAGAATTTTCACACACACACACATACACGAATATAGAAAGTCATCATTGCAATGTACGTGACAGCTGATGCCAGTATAAAATTGTATTTTGACAATAACAGATGTATGTACATATACTGCCTTCATAGGCATCATCCAGATATCGAATAGGATCAGTGAAAACAAAGTGATGGTATTTGATCGATTCTTTGGAACGTTACCTTCACCCAAAAGAAATACGTGTTAATGATCGAAGATAATTTGGAAGACAAGAACGGAGAGGTGTTGAATGGAACATTTTCCTTGCCTGAGTTACAAAGGGTGACCAAAAAAGAATACTGCGTATACGATATCGAACGCATTCGCGATCTAAGAACAGATAAAGAAAGCAAACGTCGACTTGAAGAACTGAATGTGCATTGGAAGGATAACCACCTAGTTTTGATTCCTAGATTGTCACTTCACAAGCCGTTGGTTAAAAAATATAAAGGAAATGACCATTATGCCGTTAACCACAGCAGCTTCCTCCGCTTCTCAGCGTTTCTGTCTTCAATAGCAACATACATTATTGCTGTTGGTTTGGTGTAGAGAACTTGTTACTAAAACTTATATCGTTTTTTTGTGACGAATCTTTGTAGTTTATTAACCCACTAGAGCAGCTACTGCAAATTTGAGTTTGCAACAACAAGACAAACAATTGGGAACGATTTTATTTCAGAATTTGTCTTGGGTATATTCATCCAAGTCCTTCCTAGAAATATACTACTGAAAGTAACAACTACAACAACGGGAACTTGCGACAAACACCAGTCACCAGAACAACTCTTCCACTCACATACAACATCCACCTTCTTTTGGAACATTTGGAAAGTCATTCTACTTTGATCTCGGAAACCAGAACTATTGAACTCTAAATAAGCAACTTTATTTAACATTACCGAGTGGCAGTTCTATGGCTGCGGTTCCCATCAATACCCTATGTTGTTTCAGAGTCGAAGTACCTCAAGTCATACAACTGGATTACCAAGCTCAATGGTATGTAGCTTTGGTAGAGATCATTCATCCTACGCAAGCCATCAATATCAACGAACATCAAAACACTTTCATCGAAGATATAATGAACGAACAAATTCAAGAACATTTGGACAATCATGATGTTGCTTTTACGAATCCATAAAACCACCTCCACTCAATTCTCCATTGGTGCCCTAAGCCATAAGAATTTCTATCGGCTATTATTTCAAGGCTCAACATCTCGTCGAAACGATTGCAGCTAATTATCAGCGATCAGTATGACAAAACCCTGTAGAAATACCGTGTTAAAGTGCTGGTTAAATCACATAATATTGCTTATCATCTTTAAATGCATTTTTTTCTTCTGACGGCAGAATAATGTCCATTACTTTTATCCCTGTTTGTTTTCTCTTCTGGCTTGATACAGTGTTCTTGCTCCTATGAAAACGTGTGCAATAACGATCAATTCTACAAAACAAACACTACGCTACTCGTTTGAAATGAACGAAGGGCTTAATATAACCTGTCCTACAATATGACTGAGTACAAAGTGGTGGGAAACAGTCACTCCATTACTGAGAGTCATTCCTTGCAAAGTGGATTTTGCCAGCGCTGCTTGCGAGGTAGGTGGAAATAACATATCATGTTCACCATGAATTTGGACATCTTCATTATATTCCTTGCAGAAAGTTGTATTTTGATAGTGTCAGCATCAGTATAATAGGAGATCATGGACAAAATATTCTATTCTCGAAAGGAATAGTCACGGTGAAACTACATTTTCGAAAACGATTCTCCTGTGAATTGTAACAAATGTGCCCTGTGTATCAAGGAGTAAATACATTGTTTGGAAAAATGTTAAAATGAGGTCTTTTGTTAGGTAGTTCTAATCTTAAAACTGACGGTGACTCGAGGAATGCGTGCTTTAAAAGAAGTCGCTTTGACGCCAGGATTTCAACATGTCCTCATCACAAAATCCTAAAGAACCCTTAATACAAGCAGAAAGATGTTTTGCTTCAAACTGGAAAAAAAACTTTTGGCTCGCCAGACATCTCTATAAATTTGCTTCACACTTCTTGCTAAGTCATCAATTCTAATTTTGCGATAGAGTGAAGACGAGGCAGAAAGAGATGTCGAAACCAGTTCAGATATCATACACACGTTCATAAAAAGACTAAGTAAACAAGAAGGACGGATTTTACGACACTATGGTCTTAAACTAAAAAGCAGAAAAAGAAGCAAAACCAGCAAGTGTTGTAAAACTTAATTTAATTCTCCTGGTAGTAAACGTTGGCAAAGTGGAGGATATGGTGCCTACTGAGCTAGACACGGGTAGTGTGCACAACCGACATACAATTTTTTTTTAAAAGAGTCCCATTTCAGGGCCACACAAATATCTTGTAAAGAGATGTACTACTCAAAATGATTACCAGACATATACATTTTTGTTGATGTATGTCTATGCTCACAACTAAAACGTAAACCCCTACCCCAGTGTGATATTATGTGTGGGTAAAACGTGTATGCATAAACACTTGCTACATTTGTGTTATAGATTTATCATTCTCAATGACGATTTGTGTGGGAAGAACAGTTTCTTTAAGGTCCGTGTGAATTGTCTTGAATTTAATATTCTCTGTTAAGCCGACGAATATTTTCATTCACGTCTGCATCTCTACGTTGTATGGATGTTTGCCTGCACGTCCTTGTTTATACTATATGAAGCCGTGCGCTCACCAGTCGTGCCATTCATAATTATTAATTTAATTCCATTTCATTCAGTCAGTCAGCAGCCAGCCATCGGAGAGAAAGCACGGACCGAGCCGCCTCAAGTCTAGAGATGACCAAGGCAAGCAGCAAGTCGATGAGGAAGGGAGGTGATATAATCTGCGGACATGGGCAGAAGCGATGTGCAAAAGTCTACCTACTCTTTCTCTGAAACAGCCGAGGACTAGTCCATTCAAAGACGTAGAAGCAGCTGTTGGAGTAGAAGCAGCATACATGTGACGGAAGCATGTGAGAAGACCACATGAGCAGAAAATCGCCAGTGACAGCTACTTCGAAGCTGCTTTACTGAGATTTTGCATTTGGTTTCTGAAAACCCTTTCTGATTACAACTTTCTAAATTACAAATTTGACATTTTCGAGTCACTGTCTAAAATAAAACTACGATTTAATGAAAATAATATATAAGATTACTAACTTATTCAAGGATAAGTTAAACTCACGGATTCGTTTATATTTTTCGGAAACATTAAGTACACTAAATTACAAATTTCAATGAAATAAGTAAATCTGAAACTAAATATATTATTACAATTAATGTATGTAACTAGAACATAGTTGGCCATCAAGGACAGACCAACTTAAGACAATTGGGCAGAATTTGACTTAAAAATACATCGCTGGCGTTTCAACGCATGATCCTGCTGCCGCTTTGCGCCTTAAGGCATGTCCTTTCTTAACTTGGCCTCGTACAGACATCATGTGCAAGAACTGCATAATTAGTACACTTGCCCTGTGCACACATTTTTAAATCGTCGTAAATGGCCGAAGGGCTTCACACGACGTTAATACAGACTCAGTCAGTCAGTCGTACCATTTATCGCCGATCCTGTTAGATTAAAGAAGAAAGAAGAACGACAACTCCCCAACATTGTCAAGCACTGAAGTTTGATGGAGAGGATCCTAGACCAGATAAAGGAAATGGAGTGTCACCCTATCCAAAGCCATGACCAGAAGAAAAAAAACTGCCTTACAACAGGCAATAGGTTTGAGAGAAGAAATATTGGAGAAAGAAGTGGCGAAAATTATGGCAACCTGGGAGGAGGCAAAAAGAAAAAAGTAGAAACACGTGAATGAGGGGACGTTTTAGCGCCTTAATGCAAACTGGCTGAAAATTCAGGAGAAAATGCGTTGGAGGGGGCATAAAGACTGGATCCCTCATGAGGAGAAGCAGGCCAATGCGTCTGTTTTTAACTTGGTGGTCACCACCAAATATCTTGACGTAAACAATATGTGGCCTGCGGCGCCAGACCCGGAAGGTGTAGCCCCTAAGGGAGAGGAGAGGGAGAAAACAATCAGCCCTTCTCAGGGCTACCCAGATCACAAGAAAAAATATATACTAATTATTAGCCAAACTTTTTTGTGCATGTGTATGTTTTGCGTATGTCTTTGTTTTTTCCCACACAAGAACTATAACTTAGAATCTCTTTCCTCTTCTCTTCCGACAGTATGTGTGAGAAGGCATTGTGGTACGTCGATAAACGCTTCCTACCCTTGTGTGATAGTGTTTGTTTTAATGTAAGTATGGGGTGGGTGGGGTTATATACTCCTGCCCTGTGTGTGTTTGGATAGTAATCAAAAGAGGTTGCTGGATAGTAAAAGATGTGTTGGATTATAATCAGAAAGGGGTTTTGGGATAGTAATAGTGTGTGTTGGGTTGTAATCAAATAGCGGTTGCTAGATATTAGGTGTGTATGTTGGATTATAGATAAAACAATTAAACATTATCATTCTAGTTCGTCTCCAGACTGTTTCATCTGACTAAACTGCTAAGGCAGTCTGGGAACAATAAAATTCCTGTGTTAAATTCCCGTTTGTCTCCAGACGGTCTCATCCAATGTTAACTTCTCGTTTGTCTCCAGACCGTCTCACCCATGTAAACCTATGGGCTAATGTTAATTCCCGTGCGTCCCCAGATTCCCACATACAGTTACTCATTTTAAAAATGTTACATATAACATTCAAATTCCTTTGAACAAAATAAGTGTATCTTATTGGTAAAGACTTTAACATACTGTGGCTCTTAGCAAGATAATTAGAGATAAGAAGTAGTGGGAGTTCAAAGAAAGGCGTAGTATGCATACATTAGAAAGGTGCCAAGCTGATTATATCTGAATGAATAAAATATTTGGTTTGGTTTTTCTTGATTTAGTTGGTCTTGTTTTTAATTTTCTGATCATGCTACCAGTCATCAGGGTGTAACTTTTAAATCGTGGAGCCACGATGACCGAGACAGAACACATCAAGAGTTTCTTGCAATTTTACTGCCTAAAGCTGCAAGTTATGAGAGAGATAAATCAACTTCAAAGAATCGTGACAATATATTTAATAATTCAGCAACTCGATTATTAATAATCGAACGAAAACCGTAAATGAATCAGCAGAAAATAGTCGTTTAAAACCAGCTTTTTGTTAATGCTTACGGATGTCAAGAGAGATCAAATGCACGATGTTATTTTTTTTTCCTGGAAGAACATATTAGAAACAAATTAGTGCAAATGCTTTTACCGTGATAGATTATTTGATAAATGATAATCACCGCTTTTCGTATGTAAATCAGTGACACTTCGGCACAAAATGTGAGAAGATTTCTTTTTCAAACCCAATGTTAACTCTTGTAATTGAAACAACTGGGAAAATATTATCCCTTAAAATATTTTATATTCATATTAAAAGCTGGACATTATGGCATAGTAACATTTTCAGGAAAATTGGGCATCCTGTTGTCCACTATATATTTTGTTTTGGGTTTTTTTTGGGGGGGGGGTCTTTTGCACCATAAGTTCGTCCATTTTTAGAGCACCAATAACTAATCCTACCAATGATGCTAAATGCTATATCACAAATTGCTCTCGTAGTTATTAGAACCCCTAAATGTAATATCTGTTAATCGCGATTATAAAATGTCTTCTTGCAATCCTCTTGTTTGTTACAATAAATTCAATCAAATCAGAGGCTCATCTCGTAGGCATTCATCACTCAATGCAGACGGTTTAAAAGATAAACACAACGTCGCAGCTCCCGCTATCTCTTTTTACGGTTGTTATCTTCAGTTTTAGAGGTATGTTCTAGTTGTATGCGTTCCCTCTTTTCTTCCTGTCCTTTGTGTTCAACAGATAGAGCATTTGCTAATTTAGACGATTCGGAATATTTTCCACAATTTTCACTAGGTCAGACACGTTTTGCTGTCATATTTAAGAGCGTCTGTGTAAGTTTTCAGAGATATTTGTGTCTGAACTGACAAGTGGGGTTGAAATATGAATGTTATTTATAGAAATGATGAGTTGGTATCCAGCCTTTAAAATCCCCTCTGATTATCCTGTTGAAGATAGACTGATGTTTGGACTTGGTTATCCCACAAAGTAGATCTTAACGTAGAACAGTTTTCATGTTTAACCAGGTTTCTTGTATCCTTGTGTATGTACACATAACATGTATAGTGGTATTTGCACACAAAAGAAAACGCCAAACAATGTCCAGCCTGTGTGTTACTATATGATTATATTGTTTGCATTTACAGCTAACATCCCGGGCGCTTGGCGCGGTAACATACTTTTTTTCATCATGTTGTGTTGGATGTGTGGAAGACGTGTGACCGGGTTCAGCCTCACGTGATCTCAAGATATCGATGACGTGTTCTGCCCTTGGTCTGCGCGGAAGTGAGGCTCCATAGAGGATCTGAGGAAGACAGGCAGTAAAGCCGTATAATACGTCATTCCTGTTGTTAGTGTCATGGGCGACTTCATGTTCATAATATTAACGGCGCGGTTTCATGTCTTTTACATGAATAATACACTATTGTAATATCATATCTTCATGTCTATCATATGAACAATAAAATACCATAATTTCATTTATTTATTTCCAGTAACGGCCTTAACAAACGCGGGGCCCGATTTAGATCTTATTGGCGGAGCCCCTGGATTTACGTGCGGGACCCCCTGTGAGCACTGCATTTGGAAATAAACTTTTAAACAAGTTTTTTTATAATATTGAACATAAAATTTTCTTCCATCGCTTTAAAATTACGTTCTCTCTCAATATATATATTTTTTAAAATTCCTAACGCGCAGGGCCCCCGTAAGCGCGGGGCCATAGTTGACCAAATCGGTCCAATCGGTCTAAGGCTGGTCCTGTTTATTTCTGTTATATAAACAGTACAATATCACAATCTCATATATTTGTCTGGGTGAGCAGTACAATTATAGTTTTGTGTCTCTTATGTGAATAGTATAATTTCATAATTTCATGCGATCAGCATCGTTTAATAATTTCATGTCCGTCAGAAAAACAGAGCAGTTTCATATTAACAGAATAATATTTTAATTTGTTATATTCACAAGATAATGTGTTTTGCTGAATAAGCAACGTGTAACCATTTCGTTCCAAGAATGAATAAATCCAACAATCCCCCGTGGAAAATGTTTCAATCCTTCATTTGGAATTTCAGCATATAATCTAAGTAGGAATATTTTTTGCACGTGTATGCCATTTGCAGAAAGCATCTTTCTAATCTAAATGTGTACCAGATAAAAATTTGATTATCTTTTTCCTGGTTTACTGATCCAAACTCACTCCATCAATCTTTGTGACATATCTTTGACCCCTCTCAGGAAGAGAGAGACCTCCCTCAAACATTTCATTCCTGCAGATGATTACTATCGGACAACTAATGGACCAAGTTTAGTAAATTTTCTCCGAACTGTTTACATAGATACAGAATTACGGACGATGGAGAGTAACACTATATCACCCCACCCCCCACCGAATAAAGACTCGGAATAACATGTCTAGGAGAGTTTTCTATCCCATGTATGTACTATCTAAACTTTTACGTTTACAGGTTAAGTCCAACATCTGTTTTGGGAACACATGTCGTTTTATTAATGACTTTTGACAAACCTAAAATGCCATATTCGAGTAATTATCCTTGTCACTGACAGAAACATTGAATCGACCCCATACATTTTATTCTCACGACAGAACAACCACAATCTTTATAGTCACACCCTTTGAAAACACATACAAAGGTGTTCATGTTGGTAATAAATAATCAAACAACCCGAGGCAGAAAGGATGCGCTGGACACTTTCTCTGTTAATGTATAACGGCTTTTAAACGCACATGTCAAGAATGGAGGGAGATTCCTGCACCCATAACCATCCATAACCATCCAATAAACTTCTACTTTCAAAACAAGGCTTATTAATTAACGTTCCTGAAAAAGTTTTCTCTACTTTAAGGTCTAATGCGATCCATATCTTAAGTCGAAATGATGATAAGAATGGTCCTTTTGAGCACAAAGATTGAATTCTGATTCGGGAATCCTGTAAAGACACAAATCTACATAAGTGTTTTGATCCCAGTAGGCGGAATGAACGAGTTTGGATTGAGATAGGGATACATCCAGGCTATCAAGCAAGAACGAATTCCTAAGCCATATCAAACAAGCTGTTCCTGTTTTTAATTTATTATGTTTTATTATTACTTTCCAAGTATTTATAGATATAAGGTTTGAATGAAACTCATAACAAGTTAATAATTTAAAAATTCCATTTGGTGCATCTACGAATATCGACGCATGGATGTCATTGAAAGCCCATAAATAGTCCATGTGTGGATTTGCGATACGGAATTATTGACTGAACGTCCATGGAATATCGAATACCAGATAAAACATGCAAGATTAAATCAGCATACGTAATAAAATAAATGCCAATATGTTTCATGGCCTCAGACGTTAAGGACAAGCAAAACTATCAATATAAATTTTCGGATATCTGTCAAGGCTGGGTTGATTTTTAATAGAAATATTCATTCTGCATGCTTCTACATTAAATCTATTACCTTCTAGCTAGGTTTGAAATTTTAAAAAATGTTCTACTGATCTGCGAGAATGGATGAACATGAAGAGTGTGCTCTATGCATTAGTAGTGACGAGTGATAGTTGTAACAGCGCAGTTATCAAAGATTGGAAAGATAATTTGTCATTGATGAGCAATATCAGTCACTTTGTAATGATGATAAGATCATACAAGTTGTATGTTAATAATAGAGTGCAGTTTGACAGATATCTTTTCGCCGGAAAGCAGTAATTCAAATACTTGAAGTTCATACATCCTTTCTGTACCTAAATAAGGACAAAAGGTTTCATAGCTGGCATGAATAAATGCAATATATGTGTAACTCGTATGTGAATTTGTACACAATTGTCATTTTTTGAATATGTCAGGAATGGTTTTAAAATTCTTGCTATTTGCAATCAAATTATGCCGATTAAAGGTCTTTGTCCTAAAATTTTAATGATAGTCTCTCCTTAGCTGCCCCAGGCATGATACTGAACTTGAGGAAAATATAAATCACACGTATCAATCCAAGACAAACACAACAATAATGTTTTTTATTTACTTTTCACATAATTCATAAAGGTATGGTTCAGCATTCATTTGTAAATAATCTTTCCTTATCAAAGTTCTGAGCATGCTCGTTGAGCATGAACATTCCTTGATAATACACGATTGAAACTTTTTGCCACTATGAACAAAATTTTTGCTTCCAGAAATGATAGGGTGATATGTATTAAGATCACAGAGAATTTTATGCCATTTGCTCTAGTTTTGGAAGATTTCCTCTGTGCTTGACTGTCTACTAGGTTAATGGAGATCAATGGTAGATTTAAGGAAGCTGTTATGTAGTAACGTGCTGTGTTATCGCTTTTAAAATAGCGCATTTTTAATTCTTTAAACTGTGGAGAAAACTTTACAGGGAAAATTTGCCCTTGCTTTTAACAACGTATCACAGTCATTCGTAAAATATCTTTTATACACGAAGTTCTTATTTCCCACACTCCGAAAAGATTATACATGGGGTTTTTCCCAAACTGAAATCTACACCAATGGATTAACCCGATCACGATGTTGGGTTGGTTTTTGGAAAATTTGGTTTTGCCAGGCTTTTTAAGTATTGAGTTTAAATGTGATTATGTGACGTGATTGAGTTGCTTGAATACCTCTGAATTTGTTTGGTATAACCTCATAAACGGTCAAACTATTACTTACGTCATCAAATCATTACTCATAATTTATAATGCTAAGTTGGACGGCAAGTAATAAATGTATATATTATTTAAATTTATCAGAATAGGTCCAGTTACATGGTTGTGTAACATTTTACCTAAAACAGTATTATAATTAATTGGTAGATAAATGATCGACGTCAGCTTATGTCAATCAATTTTAGTACCGCATTATGTGAGAGAGCCCCTCAATAAACAGAGATCGACCATGTTTAGTGTAATTAGATCAACCCCCCATTGTGCGACCTGAATGCAAAGTACAGAGATATTTACTCGAACTGATTGGAGCATAAATTTATTTGAATACGCATTTATGTCTGTAAGCATTTTAGAAATTTTTCTCGGCTTTTATTATTTACATATTCGGGGATATACTGTTATTTGCAGTCTAAAAATCAAATGTTATTTCAAAAGACTCTAATGGTTCTATAGGACAAATGCGTTCTTAAGATTACCCAAATCTACCACATACATGCAGGTGGAAAATTTGTTTTTCTTTTGAAGTGAAGGAAAAATTGCCCTACAAATGAAAACTATATCTCATGACAGAAACAAGTACCTCCATCAAAATAAAAAAAAAATCCATTAATACACATAATAATCGTCAGAGACATATTTAGCAGCGACCTCTGGGAAGTGAGAAAAAAATCATATACCGATGATTTATGAATCGATGCTTATTTTTGCAAAATAACAGAAATATATTTTTTTTTTTACAAAAGATTAATTAAATCCACGTCAGTTTAACTTACATTTCGCAATTCGTCTTTAAAATTAAGTTTCATTTTATAATTACAATGATTATCGAACTTTTCAGATGGAATGAGAATATAACTTTTTATGTGCGTTGTCCATTTATTGCTGAAATAGTGTTCTAAAATAATCCAGGTACCACAGAGAGTAGGACAGCCAAACCAGGTATACTCTGCATCTTATAATAAGAATTTATTTTCCAGGAATTGGAAATATCAATTATATTATTGCTAATGGAGACATAAGGAGATTAAAAACGGTATGTTCGTGTTGATTCCACAACCTCTTTCTCAGAACAATGAAACCTAATTATCTGCACACATAACTCACCTCTCTCTCTCTCTCTCTCTCTCTCTCTCTCTCTCTGTTATTGGATGGATTTGAGAATGCATGCTAAATACATTCTCATTTAATACAGTAAATACATTCTCGTTTAATACAATTTAGTTGTTTTAAACATATGTTATTATCGCAATGGTAATACAATGGGATTGAGCAAAAGTTGCAACAACTTAAATTAGTCCCCTCCCTACATGGTAAAAGTATTACAATATATTCAATGTGAGAAGACAAAAATGAAAAATGACGAGAGAGAGAGAGAGAGAGAGAGAGAGAGAGAGAGATCACAATTACAGAAATCACGATTTGAATAAGTTATTGAAATCGTCCGGTAAGCTGTTATACATTTGCAGACATGATAAAAAATTCTATATTTTTCATTTACATCGCCCTTTCCTCAAAGCAGTAAATCTGAGATAATAATTGCATATGACATTGAGAGTAATTTTCTCATCAACTCAGTTCATTGTCCACCGTACTTGGGACAGAAAATGAAGAAATGCAGTAAATACATTCTGATTATATACAGTAAGTACAGACCACACCGGTGGCCTAAGAGGTTAGTGAGTCCGCCTCTGATGCGGGAGATCGTGGGTTCGAACCCCTGCCGAGTCATACCAAAGACTTATAAAAATGGTACTAGCAGCTGCCTCGCTTGGCGCTCAGCATTAAGAGGTTAGTGTTAGGACTGGTCGGCCTGGTGTCAGGATAATGGGTGAAACATGATGCTACATGTCTGCGGCATGATGCCCCAGTACTAGACATTACTATAAATATCGTAGCGATATGACTGAAATTTTTTTAATTCGACATTAGAAATCCAAATCACACACACACACACACACACACACACACACACACACACACACACACACACACAGTAAATACATTTTCATTTGATACAGTAAATACATACTCTTTTTATTTGTGTGTGCTAAGACTCAGCAAGAAAGTCTATCCTTAGTCTAAATTCTATTTTAAAAATGCAAATGGAGAAGAAATTATTCCTGTAAAACCGGTAAAATATGGTAAACGTGCGAGCCATCTGAAGGAAGTGCAAGTATAACCCTATTGACAAAATGACAATGTTATAAATATTGACAAGAGACAATCTTATAAAAATTGACAAAAGACAATGTTATAAAAATTAGTAGTATAGGCTTGTTAGCATTCCTACTTTTCCATCCGAAATCTAAAGGAAACTGTGTCTCAAAAGAGTGAGCATTCTGCAAACAAAGATCTTGCATCTAAATTTATCTGATCTGCAACCAGGATATGGCTGCCACACTGTTTTACTTCTGTTCCTTGATGACTGGCGACGCGCTAGTTATGAAAACAAGTGCACGGCGGCAATTCTGATGATTATGTCTAATTACCGTCGCCGATGAACTTTAATTTGAAAGCTGGCGGTATACCAAAAACAACGGGTAATACTCGGAATGACCTGACATAGTAAAGGGAATTCCCCAAGGATATGTTTTGAAGCTTTTGCTATTTTATATTTTCATAAATTAAATATCTTACTTTGCCAAACAGGCAACACTTTACAATTATGCAGATGTGGTTACTCTGTCTTGTATAACTGAATTTCCGTTAAGGATGTACTTCATCAGGAGAGTTAAGCCCTTGTCGATCGGTTTGTCCAACATTGAATGATGACGAAGTCGGAAAAGTTCCATACCATTTGCACAGGTCTGACAATCCATGGGGTTTCCTCACCTTTCTTCATTGCGGATACTCAGATCGAGCACAGGAGTCTGACGTTTTAACAATAAAGTACGACGAAATTTCTGACAACATGAAATCACCTTACCGGTATTATAAATGAATACAAGGAGTGCAAGCGTGACCACGATCCTCCGCTCGATTCAACTTTTCTCACGCGTCTTTTATCGCTTCAGAACCGCAAGAAGACTGAAAAACTACACATATCCATTCAAAAGACAGTAACATAACAACGCATAACTGTCGGACGACCATCGCATGAATCCAATCCGGCGAAATGGTGAAAATAAAGGTTAATTCGCCGGATTGGATTCATGCGATGCTCGTCCGACAGTTATGCATTGGTACGTTAATGTCTTTTGAATGGATATGTGTAGTTTTTCAGTCTTCTTGCGATTCTGAAGCTATAAAAGACGCGTGAGAAAAGTCGAATCGAGCGGAGGATCGTGGTCACGCTTGCACTCCTTGTGTTTATTTATAATACCGATAAGGTGATTTCATGTTGTCAGAAATTTCGTCGTACTTTATTGATAAAACGTCAGACTCCTGTGGATCGAGTGTGACGACACTGACCAACTGCTTGGAGTTAATACAGACTTCCTTATGAAATTTATGAACATATAAGTGAAAGATGAAGGAAGCTTCAACAAATTAATGTATTAAAGTGCATCAGTAGATATCTAAATTTAAACTGGAAGTTCACTATCTTGTACTTTCTTATTAATTTTAACTTCAACTAATGTTCTTTAGCATGACATTTTTATAATAATGAGGATGCTCATAGGTGACAACAAAACACAAAATGTCCATCCTAGTGTTTCATCTATCGTAAGTTACAACAAAACACTAACTACCAGCCCTATGCTTCATCTATCATACGTTACAACAAAACACAAACAACCAACCCTATGCTTTATTTATCATACGTTACAACAAAACACAAACTACCAAACCAATGTTTCATATGTTACAACAAAACACAAACTACCAACTCTAAGTTTCATAAGTTACAACAAAAGCTTCCAGCCCAATCAGTCATCTATCAAACGTATATGTATCCTGTGTCATGTTATAACTATTAGTGTTTTAAAATAAAATTTTAATTTCTATTTGAAACGTTGTTATATATGTGTGTATCACATTGGTAATATACCTATGCCTTATTTATGATTGTGTATTTATAATCATGTCCAAAACACTCCCGTTCCCCTGTATCTGTATCAGCTTTAATTTGCTTGTTTGTCAGAGTAACAGTTTTTCATAGTTTCAGATCCAAGGTTAAATAAAATTTCTTATGTCCTATGCCCAGAGCTACTGTTTTTGTGCTTTCCTTTAATCATCACGGCTCATCGACAGAAGAGACCACTTTTTCATCCCACACCCTGAGGCGTACCTTTTTTAAAACAACGTATACGTTAAAGGGCGCGTTATATCTCAACCGAAAGAGGCGCCATTATAAACATTATCAAACAACTATTAATAAAGATCAACTACGTACTTGACAGGTAGATTCGAGGTTATCTAAATGATTTTTCTCTTTGAATTAAAATCTTATCTTACAAATAATCGCATGAAATAGACATCAAAATTATGCAGCCAGCTGTCATGGATCACTATATTGCCTACAGAACACCTGTTTTCCACCGTCTATGTTTATCTATCACAACTTTGCACTGCACTTCATTGAGATAAGAATATCATGTGTCATGACCACTTGCTACAAAAAAGATATTAATGATGATAATATTCCTAACAATAATTCCATTCTGTTCCTAATGGTAAAAAGAAAATTGCCTTTCAGGTTGTAGGAATGACATGTGCTGTGCTTTATGAACGTTAAATTGACCTAGGAAATCTTCAGTGTAGAAGCAAAATTTTTAAAAACAAAACCGATCAGATCCTCAGTGTCACCAGCCAGTGTGATGCCGAGTTCAATATCAGAAATACTGCACTCTGTGTAATATCACCTGCTTTAATAAGAGCACGTTTATTTTAGTTTTCGTCAAAACTTGCACACACACACACACAAAATACAATGCTGACCACGCATGTTTCGACCTCACTCAGCCAAGCCCACCGCAAGCATTTTTCAAGTGATCAGGTCATTCGAACAACAGACTTCTTGGGGATGAGGAGAAGCATGCTTTTGGAGAAACTTTTGCTATATATCGTTAAAAGTAAACCATTCCAACGTTTCCAACAAATTTTAAAACTAGGCATGTATATTATTAAAATTAAATTAGTTGGATTAAAATAAGTTTGATCTAAACAAACAACTATTCAACTCCTCGTTTAAGTCTCATAAGGGGATCGAACCAACACTTTAGATAATAATTAAAACTTGATACAGATATTTCCGCTACAGGTATTCGTTGGGTTTTTTTAAGGGCATGTTGTTTTTTTTCCTTAATTTGTACCGCCGGTACTCACTTATAAGTCTAGTCCAACTGCAAACTGCACAGACCCAGATCTGTTGTCGCATATTGCGCCGGCAGATCTGGTTCTGTGCAGTTTGTTAGGAGCAATCAGTACAACAAACAAAATGGACCCTGATGTGCAGTCGCATTGTGCAATGCCAGACCAGGATCTTTTGTTGTTTGCAGTTTGAATGAACTTATAAGCGAGTTAAGACGGTACCTTTTAAAGCAAGTGCTCTTAAACGTCTTTGCAGTGTTTGTTCACTTTCATTCACTTTCACTCGTTGACATAATATACAGCGGCAACAACAGTACAAATGATGTACAGCAGACACTCACGATTCGCTTTCTTTCCTTTCTCAGAATGCTCATACATCTTTCGTCACTTTAGGCAGTGTTAACCACCATTTCCACAGCTTCTTTGTGACAGTTGGGAAGTTCAAGATCTTTCATGTTCACGGCTGCATCTTTCCAATTGTTGTATCTATTACTTATGAAAGATTTATGAATACTGAAGTTGGAAAGTTGCCGGTCTTCAAGGGTAATGATGCATATTGCTAAGTTACGGGACTCTTCATAGTGCAGCCAAGGTCAAAATCTTAAACCACTGGGTCCTGAAGAATCTCTACACAGGATTGTCCTTGGCAATATAATGTTTGGGAAGGTTAAAGCTGACGTGCTGGTTTTGGTTTGGATAATTGTTATAATTGTTCCTTAACATATATAGTGTATACACAACTCTCAGAGTGGAGGATACGACACTTTTATAATTTAGTAATAGTATACCTGTATATATA
>JAECUM010027531.1:0-21509 GCA_016617855.1 Megalonaias nervosa
ATATATAAGGAAATAACACTTAACCTTTATTTGCAGATATATTTAAGTCGCATAATCCTTCCAAAAAATACTATATATTCAACATGTTTTCATGTTAGTAAATAAAACAAGACAGAGCGAAAAAGAAACGTGAATTTTAAGGTAAATTTTTTAGTATTCATATGTGAAATTCATTTTCATTGTTCCCTGATGAAATTCACATCAACATTTCATTCAGATACCACATTTACATAGCTCATATATCACGATTAACTGACATCAAGTACTCCACGTTCGTAGTTACTGCCCTATTCCCCTATAGAATGTTTTCACATTATTCCATTTTGTACATAACTTGTGTACCTTTCGATCTCCAAATTAGTCTTGTTATTTTCAAATTTTTAATAAAGTATAAAGGCAATGTGGCGCCCTCTCAGACGTGTTGTTGTTTTTGTTTAAACTTTTCGGTCCAAATAGAATATATTTTGCTAGTAACAATCTTAGATTTTGTATATTAGAAATTTTCAAGTTTCCAAATAAAGCAGGATTTTCGGTAACATCGATGTCCACTCCAAGCAATATTTTTAAAGTACTTAAAGTAACAGGGTCTTACAGATTGCACGCTGAATGGAAGATTTAACCTGCCTTGGGACAACTGAACTTGCCCTTGGGAAAATTAAACTTGCGCCAGAAATATTTGGCTGCCGAAGAGTTTTGGTGTCGGAATTTATGTAACATTACAACCAATGCTCTTTGACAGCCAGACAACAGCACAGTGGTGCAATACACGTTTCATCATTTCTTTCTCACTTTTACAAAAGGCGCACACTTTCTCAGCTATAAAACTGATTTTTAGTAAGAATATTTTTGTAGCCCGTGTATTTGGGTTCATTCTAAACTGGCGCCACCTTAATGTAAGTAATTTATACGGATTAGAACACACCTTATTTTTAAAATCTCTATCTTTTGGAATCTTGAATTTAATTAGAGAAACGTTGTTTTAGCTTCGATACACTGGATAAATGACTTGACTGAAATGTCACTCATATCTGTCCATCCAAATCGCTTGCTAAGTAGAACAACTTTCATATTGATCGGAATAAAGATAATGAGGTTTTCTTAATCGTTTAAAATATATCCTAATTGCAAGAATAATACCATAGCACTGTGTAATCTAATTGTGTTATTATATAACTCGCAACATCTTTCACTTGATAAATATAAACCTTGCTCAACAAGGAAATGGTATATAAACTTTACCAGCTTTACCAACCACGCTTAATACAAAATCGCTCTGTTCCAATATTATTTTTATTTTAAACTCGTATGAAATTTCAAAGGAAAAATGAACATGCTTTTTGAGATAGATAGATAGATAGATACATAGGTAGACAATTGTCTTTTTAATTTGCGTAAAATCTAATGTTTTGTGTTTCTAAACAACGTACCGATCCCACATACTAGGGTTGGAATGGAAAATATGTGTATTTGAATGCATCAATTGATCCTTTGTATTACATGTATTTTTTTCAGCACAAAATATAGTAATCTAAGTCGTACATAACGCTGTATTCAAACTTCATAAATTGTTGAAATACACAGATGGAATATAACAATAACATCAATCCATTCTCATATTAGTGTAACTTTTTAAAAAATGTTTATATTTTTGCGATTGTGAAACGGATTGTACCTGCAAAATTTTCGTTTCGAGAACAGTTAGCGATTTAGAGTAATAATAGTCATCATTCACCTATAGATGAATTGGATGGTGTGCACAAGAAAATCCAGAAACACACTTCTCAGATGAAAGAAGATCTTCTCCCATAAAGCACAGCTGATATACCTACCTTTCAAGCGCGCTCCTAATTTTCTGGAATAACGATTTTTGCACAGGGTTTTGTAAACACAGCGCGATTACTTAAATTTAGAAACCTGTTTTCTTCTTTACTTTGTATTTGTCATGGAGTAACTGGTTCGAACTAGCTTCGCACAGTCCTGAGGGTGGTGACTTTGTATGGTTAGAACCTAAACTTGTAAATACAATATCGTACTCAAAAGCAGTCTTGCATAAAGTTCTACAATGCAAAACAATTTATTTTGACGTCACACTATTGTGTTAATGGTCAGAAATACTAACTCGGCAATTCTAACTCATCTTTGTACCTTTGTATATGGCTTTGTTAATACTATTCGAACGTTTGCACGGAAAGTTACCAACAACAATGATGGCATATTTGAAAATAAATGTTAACCTTTCTTTCTCATGTTCAATAAAATCTGGAAAAGTATCAGTATCAATTTTTACAAAAAACAGTAGAATTCTTCTCCAAAACCGACGGTCTTATGGATACGTTTATTATAAGGTATTAGGTTATGCATTTGCGAATACTTAGTTGAGAACTTGAGATAACAAATGACATAGCAGATGATTGCAACAATTAAAAAAAAAAAAGATAACAAAGAGTACACGAGTACACAAGTGGTATATTAACCGTTGCGACTTCGACTCTCAGTGGGTCTTTGTTGAAGACAAACAATAAACACATACAAGTGTGCTGCAATTGCAGAAATTGATTGTATGTCTACTGGAATTATTTGAAAATGTTAAATGTTACGCCTTTTTGGTTTGAACTTTCATGATAAAATGGCAAAGCAAATCTGTACAGAGCAATGTCGCCTTCTATTGTTTTAATATAAAGGTGACCTCAAGCGTCCAACTGATCTAAGGCGCTCGACTTTACATATCACTGTCGGCTTTCTTAGTGTTCGAGTCTCAGCTGAACCAGCATGGGTATGTGACATTGCTGGCCAGTTGCTTTCTTTGGGTCGGTGGGTCTTTCTGGAGTCTTTACGGGTTGTTCCTCCACCTGATATTCTCCCCTCGATGTCTATTTTCAATGAGGGACATAAAGTTACAAGAAGAAACGTCACGTACAAAATGCCAAAGATAAACAATCATAAGAGAAAAAGTCACACTTTTGAATTTTCATTATTATATGATGACAATTAGTTACGTTACATCATACATTGAAATTTTCAACGTTGTAGGATTTTGCTTGACACAACTTAATTAATTGCAAATTCTCGCCTAAAATGTTAACGTAATTAAGAAACAATCAGCATTGTTATTTCTATATTCAAAGAGATTTTATAACAGTTGCAACAAAACCAAATAAGAGTATACAAAGCAACAAGAACATAATCACATTGTTGTAACTGTCACAGACAATGCCAAAATTCATAAATTATTTAATTTGAATTATTAATTCAATCTAGAAAACGTTTCATCTTATGTATATAAAGTATTTAGAAACCAATTAGGGATTGAAACCAAATTTTTATTTGTGTATTCTTATACAAAATCATTTTTTTGTCAAATTGAGACCTGAAACTAACCTCTACGATCTCAGTGTTATATGTTTCTTAAACAATTTTGCATTAAGACTTTGGTTGCTAAACAAATCCTCTTCTCCTGCGAAGCCATCAGTTTATTGTAAATAACGTTGATAATTATATTATGTGACTTTATGTTCTGTGTATTTCTGTCCTACATATCCACTTTTACTATGATAATTCAAATTGTGACTTTTAGTCCTGTAAATGTCTGTCCGTTACGGTATACCCTATCATATAATGCGAAATTGTCATTAAATCCCAACAATCAACCGACTTTTATTTTGAATATCTGCCCTTTCGGAATGCACTGACAGCTCAGGTTCTATGCATTTCGTATTAATTATAAATAAAAGATACAAAATGCCGTAGACTTTTATCTACCAGGGTTTTATGTATCTGCTGATCCGAAACTATATTCTTAACAATGAGGTGCGTTTTAAGTGGGTATATACGATAACGTCTTCCACTTGGGTTAAACCAATTATTGAAATAGGACAACATTGGCATTTAGGGTATCTATTTCCACTCGGAACATATGGTATTCTTTTCCACTGGGAGCACACTAGTAATTTACATTGGACAGTGAAGAACATATATTTAATGACAGTGAATGGCCGTGACACATTCGATGCTATTGGCAAACACCTGTTTACACTGTTGTAATTTTGAATCACCGCTACTCATGTACACCGAAAGCAGCTATGTACGTAAAAGAAATTTAAAAAAACCACCACAAATAAATAAATAAATAAATAACAGTACTATCTAGCATGATAATGTTCTGCGCAAATATTGACGACGTTTTAATCACCCTACAGGTTACGTACCAATCAGTCAGTGTCTCAGGAAAAATGACCGTGAACCTTTTAACTGACGTATCGTTCAGGAACCCTTCGACCTGAATGCTAGTTTTCGCGTTATCCCATATGTATTGTTGCAATATATTATCTCCATAGATAAAACAAAAAATGTGCAGCATGCAAATGCATGTACACACCAAACAATAAAACAGACATTCACACATGACACATCAAAGAAGTCTTAGAGACAAAACTTTGAACGTGTTAGTAAACTGTATGCACGAAAAGTCATAGTAATAATAAAGTTATATATAAATGAAGGTACTAAACCTTTAGTATAGCTAATTGTCAAAGCAAAATGAATAAACCAATAAACTAAACAGCAAGTAATCAAGATTTTAAAAACGCAGATGAGTCAAGTTTTATAAACGTAAACACTTATTGTTAGTGAGCGCTAAATAAAACGATACAAATTATAATTAGTTGATGCCTTTACACTTTTGGAATTATCCTATTGAATTTATCGCAATAAGATACTATTTTGAATTCGTTGAATGCTCTTGTCTTGATCATGGACACCTTAATTCCTTCGGGAGGCTGTTCCAGACTCTGTAGCTTTAATTCCGTGGGTAGGCCGCTTCAGACTTTGGGAGCCAAAAAGTGTTGATAAATAGGCTTTCAGACCTTGCAGTTCTTACACTTTGAATAAAGCCCACCATACCTGTGGTCTAGACCCTTGTTGTTATGGTTACATTTTGCTGTGTAAACTTATGACGCATTAGGTGAATGCGACAATAGTATTCAAGTAAATAAGTGTTTTGTTGTTATACTCCAATTGTTCTCTGTCTAAAACTAATATGTAAAGTAGGAAGACAGTGAAGCAAAATCGTCAAAATCCAATTATGATGCCCTTATCCTTTAACATCATGCCACACTTATTTCAGAAATATATCGGCTGTAGAAATGCCAAATGCTGAAATACTAGCTAAATTGTATTGACAATTAAGACACATTATTACTAACTACGTTTAGAAGTAATAATTGCAAAATGAAGAGAGGCACAAATTGTCAGATGTCTTGAATATGATAAATTCAATGCTATATTATAGCAAAGAATTATCTCCAACATGATGGCTAAATTGTACCTTTAAAGCCCAAACATTAATAAAGATATATGATGTACCTATATATATATATATATATATATATATATATATATATATATATATATATATATATATATATATATATATATATAAGTAGTTGCGCATGACACGTGGGACTTAAACGGATGTCCAGTGTTTAATACCGTAAACTATTTAGGGGGCGTAAGGCGAAGTTAGCATAGGCGTCATCTTGGTTCATATGTTTTGTAACATTGTATCATTAAGTGGCTGTATATATGATGTGGATCTAATTTTTATTAAATTCAGATAACAAGAAACTATTACCTGACTATTTTGTGCATATTACGGCAGGTATCTGTGAAATACGTCATATAAATCACACATTGGAGTAGGTAATATCAAAAATATTATATAAGCGATTTGTTTGTGAACCGTTGATACATAGTTACCACAGAAAAGGTATTTAATACATTTCTGTAGAATATAATTTACATTTAAATCATTGGATATTGCAAACGTATACGTCATTTCTTTGTTTGGAAAAACCTATCAAAAGATGCAAATGCTTCTATGATACTATAGTGCTATAGGATGTGAAATTAAAACAAATTCATATGTAACTAATTAACTCATGTTTCCAATTACTCAGACAAGGTAACTTGAGATACCTAAATTAGCCAATCAGAATTGTCCTTACAGCTGAGAACACGGTTTGCTAAGCGTTACTCTTATTAGCCATTTCTTGTTGATTGAAGCGACATTCATTAATCATGTGACATTGCTAGTTATTGATAGCGTCTAAAGCACAAGTCACGGAGGTTCATGATGGCGATCAGTATCAATTATTTCGGTAACCGGTGTTGTTTTTCTCAATTGCACAATTATTCACTTTATTTTATCTGTATTCTACCACATACCTTGGAAGTCCATTCTTTATACACGTCGATTGATATGCACAGCAAAATCAAGGTAGACAATTAAGGACGATCGCAACCAAAAGGCTTGATCTAACACAAACTAGATTGAATTTCGTGATCTGAGATGTCACACTGAAAGTTTGGACTTTGCAAATTATTCGTACTCAGCCGTTGTTTGTTATGATCTGACCTGGCCTCCTCTTTATGACCCAGTTTAGTACCTGGCCTCCTTATAACAATCCACTGTGACCAATAATTTTGTATGGAATGTTTCTGATGACATTGAATGTGCAGGCCTTTCAGAAATCAGGTTTAAATAGACTTTGTCTGAACTATATTAATATTTATTCTTGGATCAAAAAAATAAAATTAATTTTAAATGAGTACAAAATCCTATATGACCACATTAACAGAATTTAGTTACGTTAAGCACACTCTCCTCAATGAAAAATAGATAACAGTACTGTTATATTATATGAACACGCGAGATAATGATTACACTAAAGTATATGTGTGCCCTTTATAATAAGGACACTATTTTATGAATATCCCAGATAATGAGAACAATATTGTATGAGAATACAGTTGATAATGAGGACAATATAATTCTATTCGCCAAAGGGCGGCGATCATAATTATCTAATTTCTTTATTAGACTTTCATAGGTCTTGTCATTAGCTTGATTAATCCACACAGTGGCCATATTGATATAGTGTTTGAATAAATAACGTATATAATGAAGACACAATAGAGTAACCCTACATCTTCCAAAATTTGGCAGGAAAAAGTTTAGTCACGTTCATTGCACCAAGACACGACCTCAGCTAAATTAATCGATGCAGGAGTAGCACTGTGTGTATTGACTACAAGCGCTTATTAAATTAGGCTGAAATTTTGCTTGACATTACAGCGTTCTCTTCGCAAGGACGTCATTATGATTAAAAATGATAATCTGATTATTGGTATCTTTAAACATTAAAAATATAATTGTTTTGATTTATTTTCGTTATGGCGGGAGAATGATACTTGTTCATTATTAATAATTGTATGTCAATCGGAAGTTCTTGCACTTCTCACCAACTGCAAATTTCATGTTACATTGGTCTAACATTGTCTCAGTTATGTAAGTAAATGCTCTATTCTTCTCTGTACCGCATCCATTGAGTTCGGAATGATGATCGAAATAGAGTATATTATAAATTAACAAACATACATTTCCTTTCTGATATTTTGCACACTGTATTGTTAGCAAAAGACATAGGTTTTGAGGGATAGAAGTTTTAAAGAAAGATCAAGCAGTCAGTGAAACGGCATAGGACAACTGATTCGCAATTTGAATAAGACTGGCAATTCACTATTTGATCAGGACTAGGTATCGGGTAATGAGAATTATTCCTCGGGTAATATAGGTAAAGTTACCTGGCAGACAAATCACATCCACAATTTCTCTACTAATTTAAGAGTTTATTTCGATTGAAGAGTGATGAGTATTCATCATATATCAAGGGATTAGTCAAGCTCTTCCTTTGGAAAGGTCCAATTTATTAATCAAGCATAATGGAATGGTACTTATTAGCTCAGCTACGTAAATATTAGCATTGGGCGGGGCCAATGTTAACGCTAACCATGCCCTTTTTCTGCAAATAAATCTTTCGATTGACATAAGAATAGTTGGTAAAAGATACAAAGATACTTGAATTCGTGGGAGTCAGATTATCCCATCCGTTAACGCTAAAAAATATACTGAGTGTAGGGTGTGGGTGATAATGTAAACTTATGTTGCCTATCCATCTGTGCTGACGCGATAGATAGATAGATAGATAGATAGATAGATAGATAGATAGACATCTAACACAAGTTTTATCTAGTTGTACTGGACCTAAACTGTCACGTTGGTCAAGCAATTACGATACATAAAGCAAAACTTGAAAAACAACAATGCCGAACTGATACAATTCCAATGTATAAATGGGATACATTTGTCAGAACACGACAAAGTAAATACTACGGTACTCATGATTGACACGACAATTACAGAATGGTTTACAGTAATTCTGGTAAATTCTAGAAATAAAAAGTGTGTTTGTTATTTCCTTATATATGTAACTAGATGGTTTTGGGGTGATTCGAAGGTTTCTGTTAGTTCGGGGTGTTTGGAAAGATTGGGGTGATTTGGGTTGTTTTTAGGGATTCAGGCATTTCTATACTATATAGTGTTTACGAGTTTATTTGTCACTATACAACCGTGACTGACCTCAGCACTGGGTGAGACCGGTTTGCGCCAGTTACACCATGACAAATCAAAATAATGAATAAAAACGGGTACCTAAAAATTTAATTAGTCGCACTGTGTTTACAAAACCCTGTGTCCATTTGTCATTTCCAGAACAGTAGCAGTGTGTTCGAAAGGCAGGTTTATTAGCGCTACGTTATTGGAGAAAGATCTCTTTTCATCCAAAAAGAGTACGTCTGGACTTTATTTTGTACATCATCGAATTTAGGTGAGTGATTACTGCAATTACTATAAATCACAAAGTGTTCTCAAACAAAATTTCCGCAAGCAGAACATAAGCTTCCTTTCTTAAGTTACACTAATAATGGGAATTAGAGCAGTGACTATGAACGTGGAGCCGTTGATATCTGTGAATAATGGTCAATGCATTATGTTAATGTGATTCTTCAATGTTGTGTTTATCCTGAGATACAAACACGTTGAGTTGAAATGGAAATAGCAAATACATGCTTCCTTCTTACTTCTAAGGCTTTATAATGTGCAAATTAAATACCTCTTTATAATACGTAGATGTTGAGTATTTATTAAACGGTGAATACAAAACACCCTAATCCTGCAACCGTAATATGTATGTGGAAACAAAACCCCATTCCAAACACGTTGTACCATGCATGTATGGAATTTGTTGAACAAGCCTTGTACACCTTTATTGAAATACTGAGATAAATTGGCGACAATGTCATAGTTCAGCTTGATTTAATTAAACAGGTCGATTCACCCTGCTGAAGAAGGATTAGCAAGAATTTGCGGTTAACTTATGAGTATTTAGCATTCGACCCCATCACATGTTTTACTGCTTACATTCGTTAATACTACCTGATTTTTACTCCGTACTGTATATACTGTACCCAGAATAAATCATTGTTACGAGGGCTGTTAATCCCTAAGCATACATACATACATACATACATACATACATACATACATACATATCTCAATTTGTTTTCAATTAACAGGCATTGAGGTCTAATGAGTAGCCAGGCGATGTCTGATAACACAAGGTAACACACATATATATATATATATATATATATATATATATATATATATATATATATATATATATATATATATATATATATATATACTTTATGATCGTTTTCAGAGGCTAAATAGTGGTTTCAGATTGATGCCATTAATGATACAAGTTTCTCTGATAATTTCAGTTATCATACTCTGTTGGTTGTATAATAATAATAATAATAATAATAATAATAATAATGCTACTACTACTACTAATAATATTACTAATACTACTAATACGACAACTACTACTAACAATAATAATAACAATATTCATACTACTACTTCGCTTAACGAAAATAACGTCAATGTCATTGTTGAGAATTTTGTAGATCTCCTCCAGGATGCAGCAAGGAACTATATGAAAAACACACATGCTATTTTTGCAATAACGATCCAACTTGGATGCGTAATGAAAGTAGGAAACTAATAAAGCACAGAAAAAGATTGTATGGCAAAGCGAAACGTATCCAGTATCCCAGGACGTGGTTTCTCTCCAGGCAAAACGTAAAATGGTTATTAACGAGATTAGGAAGTCTAAATGTAATTATTGTAAAACTCTGATGGAAAGAATCGGGTTTTCACATGGAAATCCACACGACTGGTAGAAACTAATTGGAGAAATTCAAGGAAGGTAAAAAACGAAATCAAGTGAATACTTGATTGAGTGGACGAAGAAAAAAAAACAGTTTTCAACGATTTATTTTGTGAGCAGTCAGCAATACAAACCGAAAATTTACCTCAAATTCACGAATTAGCTCTACCAGATTTAACATATCCTATGTTTGGTGAGATTACGTTAACCGAGGATCATGTTTATATAATCTTAAAAGATTTACATCCATCAAAAGCATTAGAGCCTGACTTGCTGATTCCTAAATTGCTGCCAAAATTTGCACAGTGAATTAAATGTCCATCACGACGCTTACTCAACATTTCATTGCAAACTTCATTGTTTCCAGATCACTGGAAACTAGCAAAGGTAGTGCCTGTGCGTAAGGAAGGCTCTAAATCCGCTGTGTCAAGCTATCGCCCTATAGTACTAAGTACTTTATCTAAATCTTTTGATAATGTGTATATAAATAAATAATTAATTACATTGTTTAAAACGATATAGCCAGTCACGTTTTTCACCGTATTATTCAGTGACACGTTAGTTAACAGGCATTCGCGATACAATTTTTTTTTTTTGTTCTGGGCTAGAGCAAGGAAAGGAGATTAGGACCGTTTTCGTCGATATTGGCAAGGCTTTCCATAGACTGGCACAAAGTCTTGATCTCAAAATGAAATAAAAGGATTGTTTTCATAAAAATGTGTTATTATGGTTTGAAAGTTATTTACTGTCAAGAAAACAACGAGTTATTATAAATTCATAATCCTCAGATGTTAGATATGTTAACACCCGGGTCGCTCAGGGATCCATTTTGGGATCCCCTTTCTTAGTACTTTTCATCAACGATATTGTAGCTAACATAGAATCTTCAGTCAGGCAAGAAATTCGAACGTTCTATTACATTTAATTGTCATTATCGCATCCCTGACCCCTAAAGGGAAATATTTCTTTCTAGCAGCACATTGTGTTGATTAAAGTGATTAAGCTTATCTCATCTGGCATTGTGCATTTTAGAATGTTTAACGTTATAGTGTGTGTGTGTTTCTGTGTGTGTGTGTGTGTGTGTGTGTGTGTGTGCAATATCCTAGCTAGAAAAGACGAGAGCAACGCTAATCTAACATGAGATTCGCGATTAGTGCAAATAGCAAGAAATTCGAACTAACATTCTGCTACATTTAACTGTTATTATTGCATCCCGCACCCGCTAATGGAACTATTTTTTTTCTAAGTAGCACACTGTGTTGTCTGAAGAGAGTATTTAGTGATTAAACTTATCTCATCTGTCCTTGTACATTTTATTTATAATAAAGTAACTATGCAGTGTACTCTCTGATGTTTATAAATACGTAAGCCGACATATATTGCTGTCCCAATCACGATCAATGATGTGAGGTATTTATAAATGATTTAGGGCAATGAATTTAAATGAGGGTGATAACATTTCTGCTTGGATAAGTTTTGATTGGTGCTGTACTATCCACCCCTCATTCATCCATTACGGTTGTATTATTACAGTATTTGTATTTGTATTTATACTAGGCGACTATAATTAAATAGTTATAATCGTAAGTCAACGTATTTAGCTTCCGTCACACAAAGGCAAAAAAGACCTGCCCACTATATTAACATATTTTGCTGCACAAAACTAAACCACATGGTATGTCAATATATTACGTTTGTAAAACAACAACACACATGCACTCTCAGCGTATTTTGCTTAGATTGCAACAAAAAGCAATAATTAATAATGAAATCCAAGTTTTTTAACTGAGACAAAGATCTCACATGTGATGGCAAATCTGATTTGCTGAACTAGGTAACGGTTGGTATGTTGCCAAGGTAATGGACATACTAGGTAAGGAGATGTAAGGTATATTTGAATGCTATTTGTGTACATTTTTCATTCTTTGTTAGCATTTCGTTCAGTTAATGCAATGTAATGGGAGTGATATGATACGACCAACACTTGCTATTGTGCTTTGGTTATCGTTATCTAGGAAATTATCGACAACGGTGATATTGCCCGGATTGAACAAACACTTAAACAAAATATGAAATAAATTTATAGAATCACAGAGATCTGAGTATAGATATAGGATAGGATAACTTGGGCTTCCAGATAAAGAATATGACAATATGAGCCCCCCTTATGTAAAATATAACAATTTGATCAGATGCATCAAATTGAAATCGAGCATGACATTTGAATGATTTACTTTCTCTTCGAAATGGAATTATAATTTATGCGAAATGCAATAGTCGTTTTTTTACACCGTTAAAAGACACATTCCACCATAAAACTGAGTGAACGATCGAACTCAAATTATCACGTCAGCCAAACCTGGTTGCTTCCGGTCCTTTCGACATCACTGTTGGCGACAGGTCAGCGTGCCGTATTTATTCATCATCATCATCATCATCATCATCATCGTCGTCGTCGTCGTCTTCATTTCTCTCTCTCTCTCTCTCTCTCTCTCTCTCTCTCTCTCTCTCTCTCTCTCTCTCTCTCTCTCTCTCTCTCTGCCCTCCTTGCCACACTGTAGCACAGGCATGAAGCTATTTGTTTCTTCAAATAAATATATTACACAGCTTGATTGTTTGACACGTTTTTCTTCTTTTGTGATCGAATAGTATTCCCACTGTTTCATGTAAGAAAACGTATTATCTTCATTCAACAGAACTAAGGTAATGTGGTCAGTTAGCAACCTGATACACACACCCTATTATTATAAGATTAATGTCTTTTTTCTAACTGCTAGCCGCATCCATAACTGGAACCAATATATCACCAGACCCCTTAGATAAACCATTACATACTTCTGTGGGCTGTAAATCACTAGCTGAACGATGTCGGATGACACCCACCAATTTTCCAAGGTTAAGAAGATTCACAGCTTAATTACATAAATGAATTAATGACTTCACGTCTTGTCTTTACTAAATCACTTGTTAATTAGCGATTCATTGACATAGACATAGTAAAATCCATTCTTAGCATGCATGCTACATATTATTTAGGACAGATAAATCAATTCCCACAAATCGTATCAGAGTAATGCACAAAATTCCTACAATACATGATTTCTATTACAAAAGCCACTAAATACGAGCGGATAAAAATCAATGAAATATTTGCTGACATTCTCACATTACGTGAATCGTATAACATTCAAGACCAAAAAGTGCACGAATAACTTAAGAACTCAAGGGAAATTACATTGAAGTTTGAATTTAACAAGTATAAATTCAACACATAATTACAAACTTTAATCAATGAACATGTAGTGTGTGCTTGAGACAAATACCTTGTGCTTATTCCGGGACTCGCTCCCTTTTCTATGAAGCCGAATCTCTCTTTCTCGTGTCCTCAACGTTTCAGACACTCTGCCCTTGGATGATTAATTTAACGAGAGAAGACACTTGTTATTAGTTTCGCAAGCTCTCAGACTTCTATTGTTTAAGAAATAATTGACTGACGACTTTCGCAAGGGAAATTACTTAAAACATTGAACTTCTTCAGGGAATCACACTCATTTATATAGAATAGCCAATCAGGATTGACTTTCTTTAACCGCCAAATTTGAACACTCCCATCGAAGTTGGAATAATTCTCTTTTATTCACCTTTATTAAAAACTATTCTTAAACTATTTCTTTTTATGACACCTATTTCCAAAGGCCCAAGATTGTTTCTGGTTTGTCACAGTTTTGTCAACTTACTATTACATCTCTTCGGACTGTTATGCTAGCGGGTCCTAATTAAAACGCACTAATGCTCCCACACCCACCCCTGACCGCAAGAGAAGATAACCATCAAAAGCTACCAATTTATTGCGAGCCTAGACCATAGGTAAATCTTAATGGTTACATGATACGCTGGCCTCTACAGAATGTATGGCGAAATATGGACAAAATGTTGGACCATTGCAAATATTGATAATAATAATAATAATAATAATAATAATAATAATAATTATTATTATTATTATTATTATTATTATTATTATTATTATTATTATTATTGTTATTATTGTAGTTGTTGTTGTTGTTGTTGTCAATGTTGTTCTAGTAGCATTATTAACAATAGCTTACAGCTTTTATATTTCTTCATTATAGAGACAAAGTCGCTATCGGAAGTGAGTATTTGTTCGATATTGTACCATCAGATACTGAAACCAAAAAGTTGCTGGTTGACAAAGTAGCAGAAATAGAAAAGCAGGTACGTTGCTTTCGTTTATGTTAATAGATTTCCAAATGTTTTAGAAATATGAATACCTCTTTCACTTTCCTCTTTTTTTATTCCGATTTCAAAATGATTATCATACTATCAAGAATCAAAACATTTGGTCAATCTGCAAAAAATAGTAAGGATATATAGAGGCATAACTCAATGAAGAATGAAGGCATGACCCCATGAAGAATAACGTCTTGTTTCCATGAAGAATAAGGTCATGTCCCAGTGAAGAATAAACTCACGTACCAATGAAGAATAAAGTCATGTCCCAGTGAAGAATAAAGTCTTGTACCAATAAAGAATAATGTCATGTCCCAACGAAGAATAAAGTCATATCCCTATGAAGAATAAAGTCATGTCCCAATGAAGAATAATATCATAGCCCAATGAAACATAAAGTCATGACCCCTTGAAGAATAAAGTCACGTCCCAGTGAAGAATAAAGTCTTGTACCAATGTAGAGTAATGTCATTTCCCAATGAAGAATGATGTCATGTCTCAATGAAGAATAAAGTCAGGTCCCAATGAATAATAAAGAAATGTCCCCATGAAGAATAGAATTATGTCCCAACAAAGAACAATTTAAAATATTTCTAAATTATGAACATCAGTGGAGACGACATGAAGTGTAAATGAGCTAAGGTAAGTTTTCAGCAAGATTCCTCGTGAAGCATTACTAATCGCGGTGTGAAGTTATAGGAGAGAAGGTCAACGTAAAACCCAATTGTATTGCTCTCAAACAATATGTTGAAAAGCCTATTCAGATGTTCCACTGATAGTACATAAAGTAGATACAAATTATAACATCAATTTATGTTACAAAATATCATGCGGATGGTGCAAACCACCTATTTAGATATGATTATTTAAAAATTAAGCATTATGTATAAGCACCCGTTTGAGGATCGTTAGAGATATATACGTAGATCGCATATTAATTTGAAGCTTGATAAAGCCAAGTGTAGAACAATAAATTCACATTCCCCGTGGCAGGATCGGGATTTGTGTCCAATTTACAATTTGTTCTAAGTCAAAGGTGTAATTGATCTGAACACAGTACGTTCATATTTAGGGGAAAGGGAACCCGGATGACTTGAAACAAAAAACATGCACGAGTGTAGTCAGTGTAATTACTAGTCGGCAATAACATTTCCTACCCTAAATGAAAGAAACTACACCTGGATCTCTGGTTTTATAGTCGCAGTAAAACAATCAATTGATATAGTCATGAGTTACGAAGCTAAAAGAGCATTGCCTTACATGAAGAATGTTTGGGAAATGAATGTAGCTTCAAGACTCATATCAGCAATGTTTTATTTTACAATTCTTCATCTATCCATTCGTTTTACTATCGTTGCCGGGTGAGCTGGTAATTTTTATTTTCAGTTTTGTCAGTTTTATCAAAATATAGATATAATGAGACACAAATTCACAAACATTCTTATCGTTACTAAGCTTCACATACCAGTGACTTTTGTATTTACACTTTTCCAGGGCCATGATAGTTCACTTCTCCTTGCAGATTTAGGTGATATAATCAAACGATATAAACGATGGGAACAAAATTTGCCTAGAGTGAAGCCCTATTACGGTAATTATGAGATTGTTTTGTCAAATTGCTACAAATAAAACCAAAAATAATTTGCACTGATGTACACTCAGCCAGATAGTTAGACTATATATATATATATATATATATATATATATATATATATAGAGAGAGAGAGAGAGAGAGAGAGAGAGAGAGAGAGAGAGAGAGAGAGAGAAATACAAGCCATCACACTAGTGGTTCTATGGTTCAGCTAAATGTAAAGTTCCACGAGAAATCTTATCTGCAACTTATGTGAACATATAATTGTAGTGGTTTTAGCAAAGATCAGCCGTCTAAATTATTGACAAGTGACTTTTATTTCAGCTGTAAAATGCAACACCGAGTACCTGGTGGGGAAAATTCTCGCCGACCTGGGGGTTAACTTCGACTGTGCAAGTCAGGTGAAACAAATACACATATATACGACAATCTTACACTGATTTGTTCTATGTTGTCAAATTTCCGGTATAATCGGTAAGTTGTGAACTGATTCATTTATCCGTATTCGAAATGTTCTGGAGAATTTCATTAAAAACGTGATAACCTGTGGGAGATCATTAATGTTCCCGACTGCATACCCGGACTTTTATCACGGCTGTTTTAAACGTTCAACTGGTAAAAATAAACCCAATTAAATTAGTAGTTGGGGTATCGGGTTAATTGACCATGTTCGTTCGTCTGTTATAGTTGTAACATAAGATGTAATACTCTGACTGGGCATGCTCAAAAGGAAATTTTAAAAACAATCTGTTGATAATTGCGATGACTTTCGTCTCTATTTTTCTTACAATTCAAAAGGCCAAACTGTGGGGAAAGAAACCAAAGAAACATACATCTCAATATTACAACCACTCTTCACGTCTAAGAACAAGATGTACATGTGTTTAATGTTGTTCATTTATGTTTTAGTTTTCCTTGCAAAAATGTGTGAAACAATTAAACTAAGCGATATTAATTCCACGATTTCACGTATGTTTTCTTTTTAAAATGAGGCATGAGGAGTGTGTAAAAACCGCTCTGATACAGATAAGACATTGTATAAACGTTCGTCAGATATGTTGAATACTTATGATTATAGATTAAATATAACTGGAACATAGGAAATAATCAGATGAAATACGCTTCAGAGAATAATATGAAACTGAGTGCAGAACCATTTTGCGGATGTAAATTTCATATCTTAGCTGTTCACAGAAAATATTTATCTAACGGATGGGAAGCAATTAAAATTTTCTGAATCTTCTGTTGAACGTTTTGTCAATTTAGTTTGCCTCTTCACGGAGTAGACTTAGGATTATGTGCTTTTGTACGATTTGTTACTTGAGAATTTTACATTTTAGGCGGAAATTATGGGCATTCTGAACATGGGCGTTCATCCGTCTCGAATTGTCTTTGCAAATACCATTAAGCCAATATCCTCCATATGCTACGCAGCTCAAAATGGTGTTGAGTTAATGACATTTGATAACGAAGAGGAACTGCATAAAATCCAGACTGTGTACCCAACAGCGAAGTGAGTATCTCTACTTACCGTACGTTATAAATAGAATTCACGTTCGGAATATAGTGTTAGATAAATGGGAAACCCTTTGAGTTATGGTACTGTTACGTGTCTAGGCTCGTACAAAAGTAACAAAGAAAAGAGTGGAGCCAACAAGCTTTGTAAAATTTAAGAAAATAATTTATTTCCCTAGAAAAAAAGGTCAAAATAAGAAAATGGACTTACGGTTTATGAATCTAATCCAAAATTAATCCTAGAATTAATAAATATAAATCTTATCAATAAAAAGTCCTAAGTGAATCACAGTTCGAATCCCAATCAAGTTCCAAGATGGAAGGCGATGACGTCTTCAATAACCTGCTTTGTCCTGATGTGTCAACAATTCCTAGTTAAATCACCAAGAACAATATTCCAATTTGGAATTCCGAATAATTTCCAATAAATGTCTTTGTCCAAGAATTCTAATGAGCACTAGTATTTCCCAGGGTAAATAAATTATTAATTCCGAAAAAATTTCAACTCAAACTGGTCACAATAAATACACCTTTGAGCTCCAAAGGTTAAATGCAAGACTGGCTAAAATCACTATAATAACGTGTTTTAACCCTAACTAATACGCAGAAAAGTTCACCTGATAGGGTCACGTGATCACTTTGTTTTTCAAGCAACGTAGAAACATTACATGCCGACTATCACGTATGCTATGTGTTACGTGTCTAGGCTCGTACAAAGTAACAAAGAAAAGAGTGAAGCCAACAAGCTTTGTAAAATTTAACAAAATAATTTATTTCCCTAGAAAACAAGGTAAAAATATGAAAAAGGACTTACGGTTTTTGAATCTAATCCAAACTTAATCCTAGTAAGTAAACCCATAAGACGATTGAAACGTACGCCATGGACGAATTTGATTCTACCTAACGAAACTTACTGTAAGATTCAATAATATTTTTTTTTTTTTAAAAAAGGTTGTTTACAACAGAGTTGACATGAAAGCCAAATATGACCTTGAGTACGACCAATGCATTTCACTCTATGTTTACCAATTCTGAACCAAGGTCACGAACTAGGTCAGCTAAAAATACAGTGTAGCAACATAGAACTGTACTGAATTTTCTGAAAAAAATGTCAAATCCAGTGAATAAAGTTATCATTACAATAACATGTAATATAATAAAAATAAAATAAAAAAAATTAAACTAACACGCAGGTAATTAAATTACATATACGTAACATATAGAAGAATTTGATTCTACTAAATGAATCTTACTTTAAGATTGAATAATAAAAAAAAGTTCTTTACATAGAACTGCATTACTGGTCCTGAGTCAAGGTCAGCAAAAGATACAATGTTTCTACTAATGCTTGTTTATCAGGTCAAAACGAACTAAACTGAATTATCCGGAAAAATGTCAAATCCAGTGAATAAAGTTATCATTACAATAACATGTAATGAAATAAAAATAAAATAAAAAAGAATTTAAAACTAAGTTAAATTTTCTCATATTGCTGCCTCATTACAATCTACGCTTCGATCTTTGTAGTCTTAATATTTTTGTGCATCTTGGCAAATTGGCTTCAGTTCTGTCTGACTTAATAGTTCCTTGTCAATATAGCGAAGTTTATAAAATAACAAAATTAGTCTGCAAAAATCATATTCTAAAGTGTGCAGCACATTTTACATCTTACAGTCATATGCGGCTCATATGATTCATGGAATCCGTTGTTTAAATAGCTTATTAAAAGACTAATTCGTTTGCGAATAGTTTGGACTGAATTCTACATTTAGTCGCCATTTTAAACATTAGTGATGTAGATGTTACACAAAGTCCACCAAACACGTTTACTGACTGGCAACATTCATGGTACTGTTACGTGTAAGCTCGTACAATTTTGACAAAAGAAAAGAGTGAAGTCAACAAGCTTTGTAAATTTTAACACAAATAATTTATTTCCCTAGAAACAATGTAAAAGTAGAAAATAGGACGTACGGTTTGTGAAAATAATCCAAAAATTAATCATAAAATTGAAAAATACAAGTCCTATCACTAAACAGTTCTAACTGAATCCAAGTTCGAATCTCGATGAAGTTCCAATATGGAAGGCGATGACGTCAGATGAAGTCGTTGTACTGATGACAACAGTTCCTCGATAAATTTTGTGAATCAAGATTAATATTCCGGCTTTAGAATTCCAAATAATTTCCACTGAATGTCTCTGTC
Organism: Megalonaias nervosa; assembly: GCA_016617855.1. NCBI lineage: Eukaryota > Metazoa > Mollusca > Bivalvia > Unionida > Unionidae > Megalonaias > Megalonaias nervosa. The sequence goes on from JAECUM010027531.1 coordinate 19,696, forward strand.
CAAGAATTTTTATAAATATGAAGCACTTCTGTAGTTTTCTAGAGAATTAATTATTAATTCCAAAGAACATAAAAACTGAAAAACAAACTCATCTATCAACAACAAAAATACATCTGAACTACAAAGGTATTATTTTACGACTGCCTAAAATCACTAAAAACGTTAGTCTTAAACACAATTTTAGATCACGTAATAGGTCACGTGGTCACTTACTACAATACATTTATCACGTACGCCAGTGTAGCCCCAATTAAGAATCAATAATAAAAAACGTTGTTTACACATAGTGATCACGAAAGTGAAGTATGACCTTGATACTGACCAATCATTTTATCTTACTGTTTACCAAGTTTCTGGAATAAGGTCAGCTAACAATAAAATGAAGCAATCTACTACGTGATCAGATTTAATAGAACTGAACAAAAAAGACAAATCCAGAGGATTATGATAACTTGTAGTGAAAGAAAATAAATAAAAAAATTAAACCTAACACACAAGCAATTTAATTACGTATTCGTAACAGTACTAACGCAAAAAAAAATCGGTCTCTCATTCTCATTATGTATCAACCTTTTCCTGACATTGGTTTAAGATCCAGAAATATAATGTAGATAAAACATATTTTCAATATCAGTTGTCTCCCCGTGTTAAAAACACTATAGTTCTGTCTGAGGAATTAAAAATATATGCATACATCTTCAAAATTTCATAAACCATTAAGTATTTACTACTGCTGATATTATCAGAAACCAATTGGAAATGTTCAAAACGGAGAGGGCAACGGTCAGATGACATTCTAACAAGTGAACTGGCAGCTGTACGGTCGAGGTCACTCTTACTAAAAATAGATTTTGCTTCTGCATTGTGTTTCCAATTACATCCATACCGGTCTCGGTCAAAGGACATTTGAAACAAGTAAAATGGCAGCTCTACGGCCAAGGTCAATGTTACTAAATTAGAGTTAGATTAAGCATTTTATTTCTGCTAAAAACAATACCTGTACACAAAGTCTGTTCATCAAACATAATAGTATTATAAGGTATAAATGTTGCATGGACAACAGAACAGTTCTGGTGAATGATCTATTAAAGCTGATGAAGCTGTGAGTTCTCATATTTGTATTTAAACAACTGTTTTAAGTATGATTATGAGAAATAAGATGAACTGTAATAATCATAAAAGTTACAAGCACTCAATTTATACAACTGTAAAGTCCTTAAATAAGAAATTTCCAGGAACTTTCCGAGCGAACATATCGGATGCAATTATAATAACCTGATATAAATGTCTGTTACTTTTCACCATTAACATATTTAACTAAACTGCGAAATCACCTGTACAACTATGATTTGCGCATACTAATTTTGAGGTAAAGTCTAAAATTATGACTTCCAAGGATGTGTGAATTCCAAGCCAGGCTTCGGTAATTTATTAACTGTAAGTATTTTTACAATGGTTACTTTACTATGTGTTCATATTCGCATCTTTGGCTTATGGTTTTTGAATTTCAAGTTAAAGTCTGAATGCTTAGTTACAACTATTAAGGAATTCAAGACCTGGAAGTCCATTCTCCAAAAGGTGGATTCCTAATTGTGGTTTAGGTGGAAGCAGCAAGAATACGAAATGTATGAAAGCCACTAGAGGAAAACAAGACATGGGGTCTATAATTATTAAAGATTCTGGCTTGATTTTAATTCTATCCTTTGGACATACCCTACTGTTTATAAGTTCAGATCATTTCTTGAAAAGCTCCGGTTATTATCTAGTGTACTTAATTATTATCATTCTCTATTATGTATGATAATGATATATAT
>JAECUM010027532.1:0-24873 GCA_016617855.1 Megalonaias nervosa
TATATATATATATATATATATGGAGAAGTACTAACATGCTTGATTATTACGCGCATAGCTACCAATGTATTTTAATATAATGTTTACATAATATTTCTGTGCTATTTTCATATATGACTATATGTTCTGTTGTTTTTATCCATCATCGCTAATCATCCCCATGCTAATATCAGTGTAAATTTCTTGAAAGACCTCTATACAATAAAACACATGCATTGAAGCGGATCGAAATATTAGGTCCTAAACAGTGTACATAGATGTACACGGTATATGTATCAATATTAAACAGCGTACACAGATGGACACTGTAGATGGATTCATGGACACGGTAGATGGATCCATATAAAACAGCGTACACAGATGGACACTGTATATGGATTCAAACTAAACAGTGTACACAGATGTACACTGTAGATGGATCCATACTAAACAGTGTACATAGATGTACACAGTAGATGGAGCCATATTAAACAGCGTACTCAGATGGACACTGTAGATGGATTCATACTAAACAGTGTACATAGATGGACACTGTAGATGGATTCATACTAAACAGTGTACATAGATGGACACTGTAGATGGATTCATACTAAACAGTGTACACAGATGGACACTGTAGATGGATCCATACTAAACAGTGTACACAGATAGACACTGTAGATGGATTCATACTAAACAGTGTACACAGATGGACACTGTAGATGGATCCATACTAAACAGTGTACACAGATAGACACTGTAGATGGATTCATGCTAAACAGTGTACACAGATGGACACTGTAGATGGATGTATCATGAGATAGGGATAGTTTTCTTCCTCCTGTTATAATGCCATACTCTTTGACTTAAAGGGAAAAACAATGCCGATGTATATTTGTTTCAAGGATTCCTTCAAATTCAGGAGCGAATTTTAATTTAACCAAACAAAAAGGATTGTATGATGGGTTTATTTCCTAAATAAATGTTACGACTCTATGGTTTTAAACTAAGTAACAGAAACAAATAAAACCAAGTTGTATAAAATTTGACAAATAGTTTAATTATCTAAGTTATAAAATAAAATTTAAGAGGAAATTATAGCACTGAATCCAAAATAATATTAAAAAGGTCTACACAAGTCCATAAGAATTGCGGGTTCTGAATTAATTGCAGGTCCTCGAATGTGATGATGTATCAATATTCTTAAATATGTTAAATTGCCAAGTCTTGATGTATCACAATGGCATTGTCCAAAACTCCTTTGAAAGAATTCACCATATTCCAAATATAATATTTTAGTCTAGAGTCAATGAGCACTCCGTAATTCCAATGAATAATCCAAACAAATGGTTCCCCTCAAATTATATATAAATACAACATTAAATACATCTGAAGACTGATACTAAAACAAGAAAATAGGAAAATAAGAATGAAATGTTTGTGCAATCTAAGTCCTTAAATACACACCTCGGTTATACATAGCAATATTTTCCTACTCGATCTCTGTCGCAATGCATCCCACATTACATATTTCACAATACCTCACATCGCAACAGAACCTACCTGATTCAATCATCCAATGGGAAATTACCACAAACGTGTCAACATGTTTATTATTAAAATTAATTTTAAAACCTGTAAACACCTACTTATAGTTCATTTGCAATGCACAGTCATGAAACAAAAGTTAAATACACAATATAGATATACATAACAGTATGATACTCAAATCTGACAATCGCATCAACATTTCAGTGTAAAACAGTTTCATGTACCTCCATACTGGATAACGTCACATATGTACCCAATAGTGCATGATATTGTATCACGTATCTCTACACCGAGCAACATCATATATGTACCGAGTGGTACATGGCATTGTATGTTTTTACTGGGCAGCATCATATGTGTATCCCGTGGTGCATGACATTATTTCACGTCGGCTTATAATGGGCAACATCAAGAATGTACCCAGTGGTAGATTTAATTTTGCTACAATTTGTTTTATTTAAACATCCCATGCATTTTTAAGTGGATATATTCCAAGGTACATGCGAGCTCATTTCATGCCATTGATTGTGTAATGCAGTTATGTAAGCTCTGTGAAAGTCTTTGTCAATCTATCAATGGGCACGCAGATTAGAATTTTGTCAAGGAATGTTCCTATCTCAAGAGGAAAGAAAGTTTTATTTCTGGTAGGTCAAAGAGAACAATGCATCCCTATATGTTTATAGGAGCTACATAGTACAACTGAAACTATAAAGTATTGAGTATGAATGGGGTTAAAGGTCCATTTCAGCCATAAATTTAGCAATAGTGCTGGTGTTGCCATCCACTTTGGAGAAAAAAGATGTGACTGTCAGGGCAGATACATTGTATTCGAGTTATCAGTCAATGGACAGAGATTTACGCTACTGAATCTATACGGTTTTAATGATGACAATGCTGGGGATTATTTAGAAATTTGAAATAGGGTATGATACATTTTGACAATTCCTTTGTTATTATTTGTGGTGACAGGAATGTTGTCCGTTACATGGAGCTTGACTTTCATCTTATTTTACATGCTAAACACTCAATGACCATAACACGAGTCCAGGACATCAAAAGTCTACCTGATTTACAAGATCTATGGTGAACAGTCAATCCTGACAGTAGATTATATACTTGGCGACAGGTCAACCGCGTGAAACGGAGTTGATTTGACTATTTTTCAGTCTCTGAGGATATGTTTTGAATTGTATAGGCTGATCTATTATTTCTGGCAATAAAACAAATGATTCAGTACTAATTTTAATACCGTCAATATACTGCCCGGTACTATTAAAGCAAAATGAATATATTCATTGGTTAAACAATGAAAAGCCAATACAATACACGAATAATATTGTGAAGGAGACAAAAGACAAACGAATTGAAGGTAGAAGTACCTTATAATGACCAATTAACATTTGAAATTCTCAAAATGCTTATAAGGTCAGAGTCAATAAAATATTTACAAGCTACTGCAAAACAAAAGAAACAAATTGCAGAAAAACCGAAGCCACAATAAATACTGATACTTTACATTCTTTGGAGAATCAAACTAATGAATCAACTAAAGAAACACTTAAAAATATTTTCTTAATGTCGAAAAGAGAAATTGCATACGCAAAGCAATACAAGAATTAAATGCGGTAGATGGACCAAGAGTAACAAGTGATACAGATAAATTAAAGCAACATAAATTTGTGATGAAGTATTACACAAAAGCAAGAGAAAAATAATTTTCAAACATGTAACCATTTTTAAACCATGACACAAACTTTAGATCTTGAAAGAAACTCGTGCGTGGGTAAATTTACGTTTGAGGAATATTATTTAAGTCTGAAATCTATGAAATATGACACCTGTCCGGGTTCTGACGGATTTACCGTTAAATTTTACAAATTCTTTTGGAAAATATAGGGGTTATGGTTTTAGGTCTGTGAATGCTGGATACGATATAAAATATTCTCAGAATTTCAACGTCAGGAAATCATTACTTGCATTCCAAAAGAAAATAAAGGCAGGATTTTTTTATAAGTAGGAGACTAATTTCACTGCTTAATGTAGATTATAGGATTGCTTCGGCTTTTATTGCTAATAGGGTCAAGAATGTTATCCCTCAGTAGTGTAGTGCGATAGTATAGGGACAATGGGAATTAGCATTACAGACCCCCCCCCCGGGATAGTATGGGGACACGATTTATAGGGACAAAAAAATCACCCTGGGATAGTATGGGGACAATGGGAATTTTGTATATCGACTAGCACACCCTGGGACTATATAGGGACAATGGGAATTTTGTATAGCGACAAGAGGAATGGCACTGGTAGAGTGACGTCAGGGTACTGGACAGTTGCAACAATGTAGCAAGGACCGTGACGTCATGCCACCTGTGTCATTTCTATATAAAGTTTGAATCATTTGCGTTATGTTAACACCATTCCGTTAACATAGAGGGCATCTCACTGATCTTCTTCTCTTTCTTAAACGTCGTCTAACTTCTGGACCATAGATGAGGACTCGCTTCAGGTAGCCTTGTCTTTCCACATAGGTCCTTCTTTTCCAAACGCTTGTCTCGGTGATCCTAACGATTCTCCATGATGATCTCACATACATAGGTAAGTCCGTAGGGAACAGCATCGACGATACGAAGGTAGACGATTCAACGTTGGTCCACATCTTTGTGACGAGAACAGGTGAAGAGAATGAAGTGAACCGCGTTTATTTATAGTGGAAGAGCGGATCGAAACGGATTGAAATTGTTCACCAATCCCAACACGCGTAACAAAATTCATTCACTTCGCGGAGTGTCTCTTCCAATCCGAAGAGAGCTACCTGTGACATCACATTCCCTATATAGGTGCGCTAGAATCAGTGCGCAGTGAATCGATGCGACATTGTTTTGTGAAACATGACTGAAACCAAGAAGACGATGAATTGGGGTGCACCGGCTTTGGAGACGAAAAGCGATGGCATAACAGCGGCTACCAAAGTTAACACAGCGCTACTTCCAGAAGAGGTTGATTTCAACTGGGATTTAGTAGATTTTTTCTCTTCTTCGCAAGAATTTGTTCCGGTACCAGTACCTTCGCCACTTTCTCCTTCTTTACCACACGTCGAGGAATTTTAAACAAAGACAGAAAGAAGAATTGGAGAAATATTTACAGCAGCAGAAAGAGGCAGAACAAGCATTTCTCCTTGAACAGCAACAGCGAGAAGAAGAAGAGGCAAGAAGGAAACGACAGGATAAAGAAGCGGTAGAGAAGAAACAAGGTCTAGGAGAGAAGGAGAACAGTGAACCTCAGATGGTAACGGTATTCTTGGACATTTTGGCCGAGTTAAGGAGTCTGAAACAAATGTATCAGACTTCTTTATTACGACCCAAGAGAAAAAGACCTTCCCGAGCCAAACAGCCCAACCCTGTTACTACACCAGAGATACCACCCCTAGTGATTTCTACCAAATCATTAAAAGGAGCAAGTCCACAAGTAGACCATGGCCATGGCAAAGGCTTAAGGCAGTTAAAGTGGATTGCTTCTCGTTCCTGAGTTTGTTCTAAGAAAAAAAAAAACAAACACCCAACGGTCCTTTTCAGGACCACTCACTTCTTTCGAAAAGAGATACTATTCATTTTGCCAAAATCAATTAAAACTCAAAATCCCTTGTTTAACCCTATGATGTACGTGTGTGAGTGCGTGAGTGTAGGCCTTATTATTCTAAACAATCAAAACCAAGAGACACTTACGTTTTGTCAGTCTGGTCTATTCTGGTACAAATATTTACAATTCATTGTCACAACACAATATAACACAAAACTTTTTAAAAGAGTTCATAGACTTCTTCTGTGTCTTTTTTCTTCTTTCACTCTCTCTCTCTCTGTTCTGATTTTCTTCACTTTCTCAGTTTTTTTCCTCCTCTTCTTCCTCACTTTTTTCCCGTCTTCTTTTCTTTTCTGTCTTCTCTTTCTAAACGTGTCGGGGTTCTCCTTTTGCCGAGGGCACCTTTCTTTCTTCCTCCTTCTCCTCCTGCTCCTATTCTTTCTTAGGACAGTCTGAAGACCAATGTCCTTTCTCTTGACAATGATAACAGCTATCATGAATTTTGTCTCTTCTGCCACTGGTCTTGCTTTTTGACGGTCTGGACATTCTGTAGCCCAATGCCCTTTCTTCTGACAGATATAGCAGGTATCTTGACTTTTATCTCGAAAGGAGGGAGAGTAGTCCGTCGGCTTGTCTGAAGAAAACTTTCGTATGACACCTCGCAAAGCTCTAATCAGAAGTTCGATCTGTGTGGGTTCTTCCATCGTGCTGGTCAGCTTGAGAGCGAAATGAATACTGAGAGGGAAGGTACCAGCCTTTTATATATACACTGAGTCTGACATGGATATATAGGGGTACATGGCGTTTCAAATGTAGCCATTTGACTTTTGCAGTCAAGATGAAACGATCGCATCATTTCGTAAAGAAAGGAGAAGAAAGTAAGAGGCAGAAACGTGATTTATTGCCTCGCACAGTAGCTGAAGTCTTGGCTAAAATTCATGCCAGCGATTTTGAAGATGAGATGAGTGAGCCAGAATCCAGACCCAGAGAGTCTACACCCAGTCAAAGTCCATCACCACCAGTAAACCCTAAAAAGTACTACCACATTCCAGAGACGGACAAACGCTCCTCTAGAAAATTTAGAACCACAGACTACACATACACGGTGAAGTTTAAAGATTTAAAGTCCGACGTACCGTTGGAGAAAGCAGAAGGGTTCATCACTGATGTGTGGGATTCTTTGTTAACCACACTGAAACAGCAATGTGAAGCCAAAGAAGAAGATCGCTTGAGACTTTCCATTCATCACGACAGTTTGAAGTCCCCCGTTTGGATCGAGTTTAGCAGTCCAGCAGAATTGACACCTACCAAAGTCATGGACAAGATTCAACACGTACAACAATCCAATGACAAGTTTCACATTACCAACGGAAAAGCGACACTGTTCATGACCCATGTGTCTCTTCCCCAAGGGACAGGACATGGCAAAAAAAAGGTGTTCTTGGTAGACAATCCTCGCAGCATCAAGTGCAGCATCGTTCAAATTAACAACACTCAAGACAAGATGTGTTTAGCCCGTGCCATCGTGCTGGGACGAACGTATGCCGACAAGAACGACACGGCAGAATGGAAAAGAGCCTGGCATACTATTAAGAAATCTAGTCGAGGCAAACAACGAACAGAAGCAGAACTCCTGTTTCAGCAAGCAGGGCTATCCAAAGGCACACCCTGTGGCATTTCTGAAATGCAAACATTGCAAGACGTCTTGGCTCAACGTTACACCTTGAAAGTACACCCTCAAGAAGTGCGCGGACCTCTGTTGTTTCGAGGCAAAAATTTCAAAGACGGAAAATACATTCACGTCTATCATCACGATGAAAATTTCGATGCCATTACCAATATCACTGCATTTCTGGGATAACGTTATTACTGTGAGAAATGTGACCATGGCTATAACAATCGAGAGCAACACAAGCATTGCGGATCGAAATGTGAGGGATGTTCAGCCTCTAAGCCCTGTCTAGACCAAGGACAAGAACGAGTGCATTGCCCAGCTTGTCAGCGCACGTTTGTCAGTACAACCTGTTACCAACAACATCTAAAGACGCAAGGTTCACTGCGGAAATGTGCTTGTCAGCTCCTGAGATTGTGCCCTACTTGTGGACAAGGCATACGTACCAATAATGCCAAGGCGCACGTATGTTCAGGAAAGAAGCGATGTCACATTTGTCGCCAAATCGTGGACTTGGAACACCAATGCAACATTCAAAAATACCAATCCAAACACGAAGAGGAAGATAATGACCAGAAGAAAGACCATTTTATATTTTTCGATTTCGAATGCATGCAAGGGACTGGCATTCACATTCCTAGTTTCTGCGTGGCTCATCGAGCGTGTGAGAAGTGCATCCAAGAGCCTATCTTTACTCATTGCCCTCACTGTAGCAAGATTCCTGGAGGACGTGAAAAAATCTTTCGGGAACCAAACACGCTAGTTGATTTCGCCCAATGGATCTTAGACCCTATCGACGAAACGTGGAGCCAAGAAGATATCGAACGTTACGGAGATTGTCATCACCATGCCACGGTGATGGCTCACAATTCTCGGGATACGATGGAAAGTTTCTTTTGAGATACTATACGGAACAAAGTACCGAACGTCCGAGAGTGACTTTGAACGGAGCCAAAATCATTTCCATGCAAGTGGGTCAAGTGCAGTTTAAAGATTCGATGAGTTACTTGGCCATGCCTTTGAGTCGCATGCCTAAAACGTTTGGAATGACAGAAATGGCCAAAGGCTATTTTCCACACATTTTCAATACCGAAACCAATCAACACGTCGTTCTGCCCCATTTGCCTGAGGCTCACTACTACGACCCCCAAAACATGCGTACCGAACAACGAGAAGCTTTCTACGCTTGGTACCAGACTCACGCCTCGGACCCCTTCGACTTTCAGGAAGAAATGTTAAAATATTGTCGTTCCGACGTAGACATTTTACGGCGTTGTTGTGGAAAATTTCGAGAACTGTTCATGGAACACGGTGGGATCGACCCTTTGAAAGAAGCTTGCACCATTGCCAAAGCGTGTTCCTTAGTGTACCGTCAACGATTCATGCCTGAAAACACCCTAGCTGTCATCAGTCCTCAAGCAACCAATTTTGTCAAACGTCAATACTCGGTCAAAGCCCTACGCTGGCTACATTACTTGTGTGAAAAGGAAGACAAATGGATCCAACATGCTCGCAACGGAGGAGGCGAAAAGACCATCGGAGGATATTCAATGGATGGCTGTGACTTAGAAAACCCTAAGATCGCGTACGAGTTTAACGGGTGCTTATTTCACGGATGTCCTATCTGCTACCCTCAACGTAGCACTAAAATCAGCTTTTACAAAGGACCATGGAAGACTTGTACCAGGCCACTTGTCAGCGACGCTTGAAGTTAGAAGAGCAAGGATACCAAGTGGTAGAAATGTGGGAACACGAGTACGATCAGCGATTGACCACCGATCCCGAGTTTAAGCGTATCGTGGAATGTTACAAGTTGGTGGACCCACTGAACCCAAGGGACAGTTTGTATGGAGGACGGACGAATGCCACTTGTTTACTGTACCAAGCCGACGAGGAGAAAAGAGAAGAAATCAAATACTTGGACGTGTGTTCTCTGTATCCGTACGTGTGCAAATATTGTCATGTTCCTGCAGGGCACCCGCAATTGCTGACGGAACACATCGACCTGGACAACATTCGCCAATACGAAGGATTGATCAGGTGTAAAGTCTTGCCTCCCACGAACTTGTACCATCCTGTTTTACCTCACCATTGCCAAGGAAAACTGATGTTTCCCTTGTGCAGTACTTGTGCCGAAACGTGGCACCAAGACCGACCATGTCAGCACACTCAGGAAGAACGCGCCTTGACGGGAACGTGGGTCAGCGTGGAATTGTTCAAAGCTCTGGACCTGGGATACCAACTGTTACAAGTGTACGAAATTTACCACTTTCCCAAGACAGAAAAATACCACAAGGCCGACGAGACTCATAAAGGCACTTTTGCAGACTACGTGAATGCCTTTTTGAAACTGAAACAAGAAGGCAGCGGCAATCCGTCCTGTTGCCACACTCCCGAAGACCAAATAAAATTCAAAGACAAATACTGGGAGCAGGAAGGCATCCCTTTAGATCACATGGAGAAAAACGAAGGAAGGCGATCGTTTGCCAAAGTGATGTTAAATTGCTTGTGGGGCAAAATGGCACAACGACCGTGTTTACCCAAGACGGAGTATTTGACAGAACCTTCTCGCTACTTCCAGATGATTCACGACAAAACTAAATACATGAAACACGTGGACGTCCTTCCTGAGAACTTGATCTTAGTCAATGACGAAGAAGAACTGGACTTTGTAGAAGCCGACGAATTTTGAAATATCATCATTGCGGCTTACGTGACAGCCCATGCTCGCTTAAAACTGTACGAAGCTTTAAAACTGTTAGGAGATCGTGTGCTGTATTTTGATACGAACAGTTGCATCTACATCGATCGCCTGGGTCAACCTCACCCTGTCGTCGAAGGAGACCGTTTAGGAGCCTGGACGGACGAGCATCCAGACATCAAGATTCTAAGTTTTGCAAGTGGCGGTCCCAAAAATTACGGCTACGAATACCGTAACCCTCAAGGAGAAGTACACACAGAGTGTAAAGTGAAAGGATTGGCCCTCAATTATCGCACCAGTCGCCTGGTGAACTTTGGCGTCTTGAAAGAAGCCTTGCAGTCTGGAGAGGATGGAAATTTTAAAGTGACCACCCACGAACCGCACAAGATTGTACGTTTACCCACACACCAAATGGTTAGCCGGCCCTTGGAAAAAGTCTATCAAATCGTGTACCAGAAGCGAGTTTGGCTTCCCAATCACTTCACTTTACCGTACGGTCACGACGATATTGGCCAGCATATAAAAAAGGTCAACGTTCAAGACCGATAGTTCATTGTGACTACCATTGCCAAGCGAGAAAGATGAATCCTTTCAAACAGCAAGTTTCAAGCAATAGCAGACTCTAGTTCGATGCTGTGCTTTGCGATGGCAAGGATGCCGTACGCTATGACCTTAGCGATTCAGTACCACATCATCATGGAAATTTTGCTACGACTGTACCTACCATGGAAAGTGATGCTGAGCGTGTCAAACCTGATGGATGCGAAAGCGATGCCACTCATCATCGTACACCTTTTCACTTTACTGGTTTTCATGGTGGATATCATCCTTATGAAACATGCGGCTACCACCCTACGGATGTCATGTGAAACTGAGATAACTCCTGCATATTTCACCGTACCCTCATCGAAATGAACCTGTGAAAAACGAATATTCGTTCTCTGTGCGTTTGCCTGAATACTGCGACTTTGAAAGTCTAATCCAAACCTTCCGAGGAAAATGGCCAAAATATCTGTGAGGACCTACCCCCGAAGAATTAGCTAGAGCTGGATTTATCTACTTGGGCGAAGGGGATAAAGTCAAGTGCTTCAGTTGCGGTGTGTCACTTCACGAGTGGGAGAAGAAAGATTGCGCTTACCTGGAACATGCTCGATGGTCTCCAGATTGTCACTACCTACCTTTAGTGGGACCTCGTCATTGAAGTAGGCATACCATGTCGTTTAAGAAACCAGCTGCTTGGCTAGGAGTCAAACATTGGACAATTCCTAGACAAGTATTTAAACCCCATGTAGAAAATAATATTCAAAGATTACCAAACGAATTGCAAGAGAAGATCTACAAGGACATTTGGCAGGGACTAGCCAGAGCCAAATCTCAATTAGTGATTGTAGAACTTTTGTGTCCAGAAATTCACAAGAGGAAATTGACAAAAGTCAACAAACAAGTCCGATTTCTCTGGATCAAGGGTGCATTCTTCCTAATATTCCGCTTTAGACCATTTACATTTGAAGATTTTATTGACATTCTTGACCGATTCCTGGAATGGCAATGGCCAGAAATTACTCACTTTCTCCATTACTTTCGCTCTAGGAGAAGTGTTTGACTGACATGGTTTTGGATACTTTACAAGAGAACATTCGTGGTTTGCCTGTGGAATTGAGAGAACGCATTTACCGCGAGTTCGTCAAAATATAAGTGAAACGCAAAGAACCATTGCATCCGTTACGTCACCGATGTTTGAACCACTGGTACCTAAATGCTATAAGAGGACTGATTCTGATGAAAGTGTTCCAGTGGTCAGACATTGATGAATAACGTGAAATTCATAAATTTTTCGATGCCACTCATTCAGCTTACAAGGTGATCCTAATACACCGAATTCCAACGGACGAATTAGAGGATTACAACAAATCTTTACAAGAACAATTCTTTCTAGTTCAAGAGGAAACTTCTGTGCGACGTGTGGTGTGTGAGTTAGTGACTAAACGTTTTTGGTACGGTACTAAAATAAAATCGAGGCTGTTCAAAAAGTACACTTATTTCCTTACACCAAAGAGGGTATACAAACGGATTACCATGCCACGACCGTTATCATTCGTGATACAACAAATTCCGTGGAAGGAAATCAATGACACTATTCAAACGGTAGAGGATTACGATCGTCTATTACGAGAACTGTGTCCATTGAATTGGGGTCGACGTGTAGTGTGTGTCTTAGTGACTTGCTTTCTGGGGTTTCGTTTACCAGCCGATTCCTTGTGGACTACTTACGAACAGTACATACCACTCCAAAAAGCATGAAAGTGGCCCCTTTAAATGTACACGAGAGACTCATTCTGCTCAAAGCTTTGCGCTTTCATCTTGATACTTCTCAACCTCTTCGGGAAAACAAGATTCGTCAACTTTTAGGCACTGAAGATGTGTACGACGACGTGTGTGTAGCTTGTGACTTGCACCCTCACTGGAAAGATGTACGTGACTGGAGAAATTGGGGGTTTGAGGCATGGACAAAAGAAGTGGCACACTATGCAAAAGATTTGTCATCCTAAAAAATTAAAACGTTCAGTGAAAAAAGTAACTTTTAAACCAGTGTTAGTGACAGTACCAGAAGAAGAAGTCGTGATCGAGGAAAACCACTCTCTTCAGCACAGGACCGTGATCGACATCCCCGAAAGGCCATTCCGGGAGGACTCTTGTGTGACTGTGCCAAGGAGTGTAGAGACTCCAAGAATATTACACACTACCCCTACGATTTCACCTCTTCATCACCACAAATGTTGTACAGAGACTTGTTTATATTCCATTATGATCGTTTTGATGTGTCTTTTATTCATGTACTTAACCATTTGTCTTTTATGAATTTTTTCTTTCGTGTTGTTCACAATTAAAGATGACAATAAACGTGTCCTGAAAAAAAGTATAAAAACTCTTGTCTTGTCTGTCCTCGTGTCAAAAGTGACATTTCGTACACTACTATGGCAACCTCTACTGTCTCTACTCCCTCTTTCTTCACTGTCAAAGTCATTGACGAACATGTAAATCGGACTAGTTGGGAGGCCTTGTATCTTCGCCATCCCTTTAACATGCTCATTGCCGTACCTAGCGGTTCAGGCAAAACCGAATTTGTCAAACGTGTGATCGAACATAAACATCATTTGATCGATCATCCACCTCAACGAATCGTGTGGTGTTACAAAGAGTGGCAATCGGTGTACAGCCTTCTGCGAGAAAGTCAAGGCGATTCCATCGTCTTTGTGGAAGGCATTCCTGGCGAGGACGACGGGATCGTGTCTGACCCAAGTCAAACTCATTTGGTTATTTTTGACGACATGTTAGGAGAAGACGAAGAAAAAATTAAACTCTGGTTTACACGCAAAGGGCATCATCGTAATGCCAGTGTCATTTACATCACCCAAAATTTGTTTCAACAAAGTAAAGCCCATCGTACCATCAGTCTCAATGCTCATTACGTGGTGTTGTTTAAAAGCCCTAGAGATAAATCGCAAGTACAAGTGTTAGCCAGACAGTTAGGAACGCCTTGGCTGACTCATGCGTACGACGATGCCACTCAAACCCCACACGCTTATTTACTCCTGGATTTAAAACCCACCACTCCCGATTATTTGCGATTTCGTACCCATCTGTTTCACCACTGGTGCCAAGACGGAAGGCCTGTCGTGTACACGTCCCCTTCGTCGACTTAATCACAATCACCAAAAAAAGTCTATAAAAACCTCGGTCACTTTGGCTCTGTCTCACACATCGTCAACATGATGTCCCTTCAGTCTCATCTTCCCATCAAATACATTCGTGCCTTGTACGGTATCAGTCGCGAAAAAAATCCACAAATACGTGCTCGTGTCTTAGAAGCTAGTCTCAAAGAAGTCTTAAGATGGTTTACGGTGACAGCACGTCAATTACTGCAAGGCATTATTCAGATTCCATATCAAACCAAACGTTTTTTTTGAGAGAAACAAAGGCGCCTTGACGCAGCTAGCCGATCCTCGCATCGACACTCAAACCAAAAAACCAAATCATTTTGAAACCTGGAAATAGCGGTTCTCTAAGAGGTATCATCATTCGTTCCCTCTTAAAATGGGATCCTAATGCTCCCAAAGTCGTCTCCAAGAAAAAAGCCACACCCAAACGTACCCAGAAGAAAAAGAAAAAGAGCAACGGTGTCAAGACCAGGTCACAGCCTCAGAAAAAGAAAAAGAAAAGTCCACAGAAAACAACTTCTACCCGCAAGAGAGCTTCTCCAAAAACTTCTCCAGTGGTGACACCCTCTTCCTCTTTAGCGTCAGTGGCCTCTGCTCACAAAGTACCTGCCCCCAAAATCAAAGTCCAAGAGAGAACGAGTGTGTTACAGAGTTTACTGGATTTGTCCAAGCAAGAACTGTCCCGATTTAGTCCGTTGCGAACTCCTCCACTACGTGTGTTGCCTGTCATCAAGTTGATACGACGTAAACATAATCAGTGGCGTCGCATTCCAGTATAAAAAAGACCCGAGGCAAACGATAGGGATCAGTATTTTGTGCTGCTAAACGCCCAAAGATGTCCCCTGCAAGACGTGCACACCATCACCATCGTCGTTCTTCTTTCCAAAAAGGAAAAGGAAAGGAAAAAGGAAAGGACTGCCACCTCGTTTAGCCCAACATTGGGACATGTTGTCCGTCCTGTCCAAAGCTCCTCCACCCATGCGAAAAACACTCATTCAAACTACCTCCAAAGACGTCATCGATACCGTGTGCGAATGTTGTCTGAATGTCTTGAAAGCCACAATACCTTTGTCTAAACACCAGAAAGAATGCTTAGCTAAACATCGACACGTTCCTCGCCAAATGGTCCAAAAGAAAATACCCATTGGTCAAAAGAAAAAGAGGTTGGTTCAACGCGGAGGAATTTTACTCTTTTTGCCCATGTTGCTGAAAGGAGTAATGGGAACAATAGGAGGACCCTTGCTGAAAGGAGCATTGGGAAACATCCTGGGAGGATGAAGATAAAAAGGTCCAAGAAGATAAAAGGGACCTTTGGATTGAAAAGATCTTAGACGTGATCCTTGAAATCCGATGGAAGGAC
Organism: Megalonaias nervosa; assembly: GCA_016617855.1. Taxonomy (NCBI): domain Eukaryota; kingdom Metazoa; phylum Mollusca; class Bivalvia; order Unionida; family Unionidae; genus Megalonaias; species Megalonaias nervosa. The sequence continues at coordinate 14,559 of JAECUM010027532.1, forward strand.
GAAAACTGGCTTTAGTGCCTTACAAACGATGGATGGAATACCATTGTTGGCAAGAACAACGAACCCCTCATTTACCTCCCAATCCTCATTTGATCGAAATGTCCCAGTTACAACACGAATTGCAATCTTTGAAGGATCGCAGCGATTTGTCAGAAACGGAAAAATCGCAGTGGTACGGTCAGTTGTTACAACGACTGAAACTCTTTCACCAAAAAGCTTTAGACGAAACAGCTCAACCCACTCCGAAAGATTTTAAGGCTTTGATGAAAAGTTCATCACCATCACTACCACCTCCAACGGTCAAGACAGAAATTCCACCACCACTAGTCCCAGTGATCAAGACAGAAAAAGAAGAAGAGCTTCAAATTCCACCAGAAAAAGTACGCAAGTTAACAACACCTCTTACATCCAGAAATGGTTGGATTAAAAAGATGATGGTTACTCCTTCTTCCTCAGAAGAGAAAACGAAAGCCAAGACAGAAGTGAAACAAGAACTGATTACCCCTGTTCAAATGCCGTCCTCCTTAACACCTATTGCTCGTCGGACACGCAAAGCATTACAAACCAAGAAAATACCACAGAAGGACAAGAGTAGCATCAGTGAAGATTGGTTCACTTATTAAAAAATGGAGAAGGTGTTAGCCAGCATTTACTACTATTGAGCCCATCCCGCAGGTTACGGAAGAGTTCAGAAATTGTATCGTGCTGCCAAAACTCGACTGAAAAGTATCCGTTTACCTCATGTGCAACGATGGTTACAATTCGTATGAATTACCCCCTTTGGAAGGCGATATCATTGACTTTATGAGAAAAAATACCCAGACGACAGGATTCAATAATGTGAAGTTACAAGGCACAGATTCCATGGTGTGTGGACAATATTGTGTATATTTTCTTCATCAACGCAGTCTTGGATATCCTTTAGAACATTTAGTGACTTATTTTGATCGTGACTCTTCTAGAAATGATGAGAAAGTAGATCGATGGTTTTGTGACCATTATGGCAATCTTTTGTCTTTAGCTAGGAAACGTAGTGTACATCAATGGCCTCGTGACTTTCATCAATGGAAATCTCACATGATTTCACAACATTGTCAACCTCGTCAAAAATAATTTGTTTGATGTTATTGTTACTTGTTGGTGGTTAGTTGTTGGTTGAATAAAAAATGTTGTGTTTTAAAAAAATGTGTCTGTTGTTTGTTTTCAAAAAGCACTGTGAATATATGCTCTTTGACTTTCTCTCTATCCTTCACCATGACATTCGCTATCATAACGTTCCGACAATAAAACCGAGTAGGGATGTTTTCTATCGCGTCCGCGTTTGAACCATATAAAGCGGGTTGGTCTCCAAGCAGCAGCAGTCTGGTCATCCACTGTTGACTCGTCAACCTATGAACATGCCTTCCAGACTAAGCGAAGCTGAACCAAGCTTACGTCAATCTACATCGTTTCAGGCTAAACCTGATACCTAAGTCTGAAGAGATAGAGAATGTCAGGATGTTAGCCATAGCCCAGGACCTGACAGAAGTGGTTTTCAGAGAGGAAATCAAGAAAGAACAAGAAGAATGGACAGTGAAGTACAGACTTAAGAAGCAGAGAGAACAGCAACAACAACAGCAGCAACAGCAGCAGCAGCAAGAACCAGACAGAGGTTTTGTCGATTGCCGTGTGGACACCAAAGAGTTCTCCTTCTCTTTCCGCAGAAGCAGACCGTATCGTATAGGAAAGCCTGCTGCCAGACGGGGACGCAATCTTAGACAGTAAAAAAGATTGCCATCACTCCCGTTAATAAAAAAACAGCCCTTTTCAGGGCTACCCCAATACTCTAGAAAAGAGATACTAATTCAGTTTGCCAAAATAAATTTGTGTTTGTGTCTTTAAAAAATAAATAGAAGTGTGTCTATAAGCACTTCGTTGCTTTTGTCAGTAAAAAATCCACCTTTTGTTTTCTCTGTCTTGTCAAATCGTGCATGTCTGTGGTTGTAAGTATAAAGAAAAAAGTTCAACGTGAGTGTTTCTTTTATATCCGCGCGTTTGATGCTTTGTTTTTGGTTATGGTAAGTTTTGGTGCCAGGGGATGTTTTCCTTCACGTTCGTGCTCCAGGAATATAAAGCAGAGCACTCGTCAATCTGGCTACCATTGTTGACTAGTCAACTTAAAAAGATGATGAGCAGACTACAAAAACTGTTGGATCTCCAGATACACCTGGAGCATGCCAGACGTCTCCTGGATGAGCTGGCTATGGAGGCGGTACAGGAGGAAGCCAGGTTAAAAGAGGAGGAGAGAGAAAAGAAGAAGGAAGAAGAGAAAGAAAAAAAAAGAGGGATCCTGCCTCACCTCTTCATGAGACCTCAGTGTGAGGTCAAACCTGAGGTGAGGACACCTGCACAACCAATACGGCCTCCTCAACCACATCCACAACAACAACGTCAGCCACAACCTGTACCAAGAGCCGCTGTCCTCCAGACAGAAAACTGGGACAAGAGGCCTTGGAGGAGTTGGAGAGACAGCGGCAAAAGTGGGAGCCGCAGCTTCAGCAAAATCATCCCCGGGTCTGGCATAGGAGAAGACAGAGGGAACAAGTCTTCACTATCCATCAGACTGAAAACTGGGATAGTGAAGCCACTCAAGCTCCCTCTGCACTCCCAACCATACGTATCAATTGGGAGAATGACCTGCGCCGGCTATGAGTATGTGGGGCCAGACCTGGTAGGTGCAACCATTAGCCAGGTGCAATTGGAGTTTCAAGAAAAAACAGCCCTTCTCAGGGCTAACCAAATCTCTAGAAAAGAGAGACTATTCAAGTTGCCAATTGGTGTGAATGTAGAGTAGTGTGACTATAAACTCTCACTCCTTTACTGTTGTGTGTGTGTGTGTGTGTGTGTGTGTGTGTGTGTGTGCGCGCGCGCGTGTGTGTGTGTATGTTTGCATTCGCGTCCGTTGGTGTGGATAGTATATATGGTGTGTGTTTTATGCTTTCGCGTTCGTTTGTGAGGATAGTAAATATGGTATGTTTATGCATTCGCGTCCGTTGGTGTGGATAGTAAATAGGCGTGTGTTTTATGCTTTCTCATTCGTTGGTGTGGATAGAAGATATGGTATGTTTTATGCATTCGCGTTCGTTGGTATGGACAGTAAATAATGTGTGAATTGAGTGTAAGGGATGTTTTTGTTCACGTCCGTGCTTGACGTATATAACGCGGAACGCTAGTCAGTCTGGCTACCCACGTTGACTAGTTAACACCTATCAAGATGAAAGTATGTAACCAATTAAAAGAAAGTTGGTATTGGATGATGGATGGATCATGCATACTGGATAGGCTTGAAAAGGAATGGAGGTTCCCAGTCAGCCAAGACTTAGTGACCAGACTGAAAGTAGCCAGTTTTGAATTACAAGGGATGATAGTGGAGGAAGCGGAGAAGCTGAAAGGCTTCATACAACTTAAATATGTAAGAGTGGGAACTTTGAAACAAGTGATTGATATTGTTGTATAAGTCAGATGTTATTTGGAAGACATATTCCATTTAACCGAGTGGCCTTCTGTCAAAAAAGGCTTAGACGGATTAAAGAAAGGAGAACAGACTATGAAAAAGTTAATGGGAGAAGAGGTGAAGAAAATCAAGGAGATATGGACAAAGGAGAGAAAGGAGAAGGAAAACCAAAAAAAAAAAAAGAAAGAGGACTTTGAAAGACTGAACATAAACTGGATGAAAATACAGAACAATTTAGAGACATGGGACATCCAGACTGGTGGTGGTTGTTGTTGTTGTTGGGCTTAACGCCATTTTTCAGCACACGATAGGCTATACATGGCGGCCAGTATTAATGGTGGAGGAAGAAACCGGGAAATCCGCGGAAAGAACCACCGACCCACGAGAAGCTACTGGCAAGCTTTCTCACATATCCACATTCGCCGAATCTTAGACTCGAACCAATGCAGACAGAGGTGAGATGGCAGTGATCCGTAACGGACAGCGCTTTAGACCACTCGGCCACTCGGGGCCCCTCATCCAGACTGGATTCCAGACGAAGAAAAGAAAAAGACGAAGAAAGGAATCATTGGAAAATTAAGAAGCTGGTGGAAGAACTGGAGACAATAGAAGCAAAAAACCAAAGGCCCTTTTCAGGGCCACTCCACTGCCTCGAAAAGATTTATTCTTTCTTGCCTAAAAAAATTTATTCGATTGTATAATTTATCTTTTGACTCACAAAAACATTATTCTCTTATCTAAAATTTTTTTTTAATCAGTTGTATAATTTGGGTATAATATTATAATATCCACAAACACGACCGCGAATGATTCAAACTTTATATAGAAATGACACAGGTGGCATGACGTCACGGTCCTTGCTACATTGTTGCAACTGTCCAGTACCCTGACGTCACCCTACCTGTGCCATTCCTCTTGTCGCTATACAAAATTCCCATTGTCCCTATACAGTCCCAGGGTGTGCTAGTCGCTATACAAAATTCAGTCCCAGGGTGTGCTAGTCGCTATACAAAATTCCCATTGTCCCCATACTATCCCAGGGTGATTTTTTGTCCCTATAAATCGTGTCCCCATACTATCACAGGAGGGGTCTGTAATGCTAATTCCCATTGTCCCTATACTATCCCACTACACTACTTCCCTTTTATTGTAAGTGACAGTTGAAAGGGCTTTATGAAAGGGAGATCGATTGGTGAAAATACTATAATATTTTATGACCTGATGCACTATCTTGAGGAAAGAAAGAATCTGGTCTTCTCCAGTTCACAGACTTTAAGAAAGATTTCTACTCAGTTAAATGGGAAGTTTTGGAAAATGATTTGAAATCTCCAAGCATTTGAGAATCCATTAGTCACTTTTTCAGATTATTAATAATGGAGATTATCCGCATGTTTTAATTTAAAGAGAGTTTTTTCCCCAGGGAAACCATTTTTGTACACTATTTATTTATAATAGGAAATGAACTTCTTGCTGAATGTAACCATCGGGTCTGGATACAATCAATGTTAGGACAGGGCATAGTGCAGATCACTTGCATGGCGGTGAAATATAATAATCCATATGAAAAGGAAACAGACATAATTCCATTAAATGGAAACAGACAGAACCCCACTAAAAGGAAACAGACGGAATCATATAAAGGAGACAGATAGAGTCCCATTAAATGGAAACAGAATTTCATTAAAAGAAACTCTGAATTATAACACACATATAATTCACAATCATTCCAAGCAATATCCTTAGAATTATCCACTCGAATTCGATTTCCAAAGGGTGATCGTATAAACTGTCCAGTTTCCCATAAATTCAGAAACGCGTGTTTCATCTTCACTGAGGGATGATTTGTGTTTCCATATCCCCTTCCTTATTTAATACATAAATCAAGTATGTAAATTTATTTTGCGTTATGTTATGACAGAAGTTTTATGAAAGACTGCATAATATAGTTTTATATTTTTAATTCTATAGCTATATTTAACATAAATATATGCAGTTGGGATTAAGTACCTCTGCGGAAAGCGACACGCAGAGCAGTGGAGGTCTTACATTCCAATTATGCCTCACTGATGACACTGCTAAACGGTATTTTAAACCAGGGAAGATAAAATCCAAATCGCAATTTAAAAAGTGTCATGCATATACAGTACAGTGGGTGTTATTTGCTGAATGGTTCGATCGATTCGACGATCAAGACACCAGGAAATAAAGAGTAAACATGAGTTTAAGTTTGTTTCACAGATGCTTGTCAAACCTGATAGAATGATGAAAGATGAATGACATTAAAGTACAAAAATAGCTGTGTTCATTTATTACTAGTTATATTTCAAAGAAACATGATACGAACGAATCAGAGTTTACAGTACTTGCAGAACTACAGAGACAGTTCAATCACGTGATATTAGGCAAGAGAATCACACATTACCGATACAATATCTGAATGGTTACATTAATCGTGTTTACCATTACCTTGATAAAGATGTCAATTTGCAAATTAAATTACGTCAGTTATCAGCCAAATGGTGACCACTTGTATTATAATTTCATTTTCACCCGGGACAAAGTCTATATAACGAATAAACGTTGTGTATTTAATGTTTTTCTCCAAGTTTTAATGGGGAGCCGTGGTGGCTCAGTCGGTACAGAGTCTGACTCTTAAATGGGGGGGGGGGGCTGGTTCTATGCCGGCTCAGGCTACCCCAGGTTGACTGTCTATGTGTAACTTTTGGAATGGCACTTAATTCCCGTTTTCTAGACAGCATATAGCCAATAAAGTTAAAGGTGGCGTGGAAACCAACAAAACCAAACCAAGTTCTACTACATAGCCCGGAAATGATCGTAGACGTGGAGGAAACCGCAGAACGTATTTACATCCACGGCAGATGTCTTTTGGAATTGCAAAGCTATTAAGTCTGTTTATCCTGCTCCATCCACGTCCCATTCCACGATACATCATCAACAACTAATTAAAAAATAGTTTTAGTGTGATTGAGTCTATCCTACATGCACCCACCTAATACCCATCTTGATTCATGTCTGAGGGAGCGTTGATCCAGAGAAGGTTCATGCGGGGACCCTGATTTTAAGCATATCCAAACTTATCTAGGAAGTAAAATCTGCATGACATTGTACCATTTCAATATGCACGACAGTGTACCATTCCGATATGCATGACATTGTACCATTCCAAAATGCATGACATTGTACCATTCCGATCTGCATGATATTATATCATTCTTGGAAATGCCATTTCCTGGAACAACTACATTTTACTCGCAGTTTAAGTAACAATGAAAATGAATAGTATTCTAAAGCTTAACACACTGACTTATGTTTCATTTACGATTATTTCACATTTTTGTGTAAAAATACTTATTATATGACCTTCTTGTATATTTGCACAGGAATTAGACCTACATCAAAAATATCATGGAAGACTTCCTAAACATTCGATTGATGAGGTAACAATGTACGAATAAGACCAATAAGAATTAGATCTATACGGAACAAATCATCGACGACCTACTAAACATTCTGTTGATGAGGTAGCAATGGCATATTATCATCTACTTTTAACTAACAGATATCTGGACTTGAACTAAACTTTTCTGTTTCACTCCGAAAGTCCAAGTTTTCTTCGCCTGGCAACGATATGCATATGATCTGTGTAAATGGGAAAGTCTACCTTTCAAAAAAGGAATAATTAAAAAGATTACAATGAAGCTATTACTTTATGACAAAACGGGTATCTAACATTCTGTTTTCCGTTTAAATACTGCAAAGTCGTTCAGATCTGTGGGCAGGTTGTTGTAACAAAGTTGCATCTCCATTGGTCCACGAACTAAAGAGTGTTGAATTCAAATTTTTATTATAACGTCTCGTTCTTCCTGAAAAATGTTGCCCCTGAGGACAACGGGAAGGAATACTTTATCCTGACATATTTACGATAGTTGCCATGTTTACTGAGGACAGTGCCGGATTACCAAATAGGCAGAGTAGGCACCGGCCTATTGGCCCCACGACTTTTAGGGGCCCCGTGACAACGGATTTGATCTTGACGTATTAGGAGATAATTTGCGAGGGGGCTCCGAGATTTCGATTGCCTAGGGGCCTCCACAGGGTTTAATCCGGCAATGACTGAGGACAATTGGAATGAATACTTTATCCTCGATAAACATTAATAAGAGTCGCTATATTTACTAAGATCGGTCGTCGATAAAAAAAAAAAAAAAGGTCCACGAATAGTACGTGCAGATCCTAGGTAAGTAAGAAACTTTTGAATATGACTTTTTCAATCATATAAGATGTTTTTTTTTTTTAAATTATTTATCGTCATAATGTAATTAAATTATACTTTTTTCTGTATTCCAATATATCTACCCTCCTGGCAAAAATGAAAACAAAAGATATTTGAACCACCGATCTTTTGGGGGAAGCACTAGCGTGGGGTATTATTTTTTTTTATCCATCATCCGGATCAGTTTGGGACCAGTTTGTGATTTGTTCACGCAACATGTAAATGCGCCAGTGAACGTATGCAAAATGTAACCAGATTTTATTTTTTCATACAGGCAAGACTTATTGAGAAATAAATACAAGAACACGTGATGGAGATAGAGGGAGAGGCTAAATAAGAAACTGTTCAGCTTATCATTCGATGCTGATGTAAAACGAGGTAGCAGATTTGTTTGTCGTTGCTATTTTGGATTTTGGGCAGGTTGAGGTGGTGGTTTTGATTTTCATTTACTGGTAGTTGATGAGACAATAATATAAGCTTAGAACAACTGGAAAAGTCAGTTACTTCAAAATGATCAAAGTTTACCTATCGAAAATGAAAATAGCAGAAACCAAATTCCAGAAACAACACATCTAACAAAAGTGTAAGTGACGTTATTATATCATGGGTGAATATCAACATTTTGATTTATGTCGTTCGAGCACGAGAACCATCCACTAACCACAGTTTAAAGTCATGAGGGATTTATTGGATTTATTTTGGGAAAAGGTGTGCTGAGTGGGTAGGCTTTTATTAGTCATTGCTTTGAAACATGTGCGATTGCACTAAAACCCATCTTTAATGCAAGTTTAAAGTGGGAGTAGCATAAGTAATGCATACAAAATATTAATCAAAGACTGTAGGACGTACAGAGCAGATGCCTGGCCGACTCTTACTCCCCCTGGAAGGAACGTCTGGGACACACATATGAAAACTTGTTATATAAATTGAACTTTTTGGATGAAATAAACTTATGACATAGGTACAGATGAACAAGACACCCACCTCCCTCCAAAAAACAAAAACAACAAAAACACCACACGTATGCATTCATTAACATTTTATCAGATTTATTTTCGGAATATTTGCCCTTACTGAGTAACATTTTCTCAACATTAGACTGGGAATGGGGTTTTCTTAAACCTACTCTGCAATACTGGATTGAGGTGGGGTTTCTTTTGGTTTTGTTTTAAATTTCAAATCGGATGCCCTGCTTCACAGCATTAGATTTGGTAAAGAGTTGGGTTATGAGGTAATGATCTGATAAATAAAAAAATAAATATCATGTTTACATCAATGCCATATTATTTAAATTTTAATATTATTTGACAAAACAATGTAAAAGCTGTCAACATATCACGAGAAATTTAAGAAGAGATTAAACGAGCTTTGATATTTGTTTTCTTTGTCCTTAACGTTGTACAATACTTTGATTGCGAAAACGCATTAAGTAGCACACAATGACATTGTTACTCCAATTTACAATTTCAGAAGCAACAATTAACCCGGAATCTACTTGTTCAAATAATTAAAGCAGCAATAATTCATCTGCGACCGTCTGATAGGACGAGGGCATAAGAAAACGTCTTCGTAGTCACCAGTTTCATTTGGCTGGACTATGCTAGTTTAGTAAGTATTTATTAATAAGTGTATGTGTACTTTAAAAATTCATATACTTATCGAATACACGTACAGTTTCCTTTGTTTACAGTAAGTATCTGTACTGGTCATATATTCTAACATTTACCCCACTCACCAACCACTCCTGCACACAGGCATTGCAGGGCAAGATATGATATTTCACTTGATGTGATTTCTGCGATTAAAACTATTCGCTAGACTACTGACTACATTTTTAAAAATTAAAATTCATGCAAATAGTGTTGTACTACTGTAGAGAAAACTCGGCCACACTACCTCCGAATCTCGCCTTTCGGGTTGTTTGGCTATGGTGTGAAGTTTCGTTGTATTTGTCTTAAGTCTGGCGCTTCAGAAAGTGACAGATCTCTTCCTCAGCAGGCTTTGTTTTATCTCAGGTTTCAACACTTCACCACTTTGATCGACGATTGGTTGTTCGATACCGGTCGCCGACTATGTCGTTTTCAGTATCTTCAAGTTGGCGTCTGTATCATTCTTGTCTTGTACCGGGTGGTTTTCTGGGTCGCTGACTGGGCCGTTGTCTGAATAGCCGACGGAGTAGTGGTGTAAGTCGCCTGCATGTCTCGTTGTCTGAATCACCGACTGGGCGTTGTCTAAGTCTTCCCTTGCACCAAGATAACAAAAAGATGGACGAAGAGAAATAAATTAGAGAAAAATGCCTTCCAGTAAACATATGCATTTTTTGGAAAGTAGTATCTGTACAAAAAAAAAATCGCCGTGTTTTGTAGCCCGTTTTGACACCTCCCCCCTCTTGTTCTGGTAGACGAAAGATCTGTTCATTAGCATTTCGATATCCGTATATCTCGATGTATCCATATCCTGTGATTCACGGTACAGTGTACCTGGTACGGCAAAGTGGCTTCAGCTATTTCACTTGAAGATGACGTTTT
>JAECUM010027533.1:0-18795 GCA_016617855.1 Megalonaias nervosa
TATATATATATATAAGGGAACATAAACTGAATTTTATAGTTCTACGTTCTACTAACAACTATTTTCGATAGTATGGATATATTTCTTTTTATAGCCTTCTAATAGTCAGACTACAATTCCTATTGGCTCAAGCTGGAAGTTGATAAGGCTGGGAAGAAAACAAATCAAGATAAAACAAAATTAAGACACAGTAGCGCGCAAATCAAGAAGAAAAGTATATATTCACCAATAGATGATGTGGAGCAGATTGCAGACCTTACAGAAATGGATACGGCCTCTTAACATTTCCCTACCCCACAAAACTAAGAAGGGGGAAATAAGACTCCATTCTCAACGAACACGATACACAGCTAGCAGCGTGTCGAACATATGAAATAATACTGAGGAATAAAACAAAGAGTTGTTGTACACTAACATCAAAACTACAATATCGTGCACCACAACTAAGTCTAGCCTGTCCGACAAAAATCAAACTGGGAAAAATGCACAGATTTACGTACCTCATTGGAATGGAACTGTTTAAAATCTGTTTAGAAGTCCTTTTGTAGAAACGTAAACAGAAAATCATTCAAATCACTATAGATCAACTCATGCGAGGGGCAGACAGAACAATCATGTACGCCATCACTCAGGCCCCAAAAGCACACATGGAACCGGAGTCATAGACACTACGGTTGTTCTCGAGACTGCCAACTTCAATTAAGCATCATCCACCAAAAGAAGCCAATAATCAGACACAAACACCCATCAATCTAACCTATGGGTCCCACAAGACAGAGAACAGTATGAACTTCATGATACCGTCACATTCAGTGGGCACCAATCACTAACAAGTAGCCAAGCTCAATCTTTAAACTTCATGGTATAAAATGCCGTGCATGTATTCCATAGCAACAGAAATTGCTAATATATCACGCAGAGCTTCCAATGTATTCTAGTAACGTTCTACCTACAAACGACTGAACAATGGATCAAATGAAACACACCTAACCCGTACTAACAGCAACCAAGCTTAAGGAACAACATAGTCTTATCTCACCAATATCAGAATCGAGGCTAACAGCCCAAACATGCTGCAAGAAAACAAAAGCTGTGCACACACAAAAATATTCCTCTGCAGTAGTCAACACGAACTCACAGATATACAGCATGATAAAGTAAGAAGGCAAACATATGAAAAAGCTCAACTAGATACCCTAGAGTAAATTTATCAACAACCACATAAACAAGTACGATACCTGAGACGTACTCATCAAGCAATATCGCAAACATTATGAAAATTAATGATACTGCACGTATATCAGATATACACCAAAACTGATGGCTGCCTCACATATGGGCTGAATCAAGCAAAGAGACAGGTCAATAAAGTTTTCATTCATCAAAACAACGCAGCTGGCAGCTGAGAGTTACCTTTACAGTCCGTGGTATCAATAATTATAGACGCCTCTGCTATTAGTGCAACCACCAGCTTTTACTTCACAAAAAAAGATCCCAGAATACTCCTTATAATCAATTATCAATCAATTTTCCAGCTACCCAAAAAGTACCCCAACAGCGTAAAATTCTACGAATACATGCAAATTTGGTATCTGTAATGTACATAATGTAATCACCAAGAGTATGTACGTCACACAAGCAGCAGGCCCTGTCTGTATTCAGAAGCAGTGGCTATTCAAGTTTAATCAAAAGACATTAGGAGACTTCTTTAGATGTCACTATATTTTAGCAAAACGCATAGATGATGACGAACTAATCACACTAAAGAAGCAAAACATATGATAAAGAAGAGTCGCAGTCTTATGGCAAAAAAACATACACGAGTGCATGCTCTGAATTTCTGACTACCTTCGATGAGTTTAAAAGAGATCATATGTAAGTTTCATTCGAGTCATACTATTGTAGTTGTAAGGGATCTAAATAGTTCGGTATATTGTAAGGGTGTTTTTGTTTCTGAACCGGAGGGGTCGACACCTATCTTTGAACTACCTAGAATATCCAACACTATTTCATCGTAATGATAAAAGCCAAGAACAGATATGCTACATATTAACAAATCAGACCCAGCTGATATACTAAAACTACATTCATCCTCATTAATATTTGAACACATCATATGAAGCTAAACTGGAGACCGCAAAATTGCTAAAAACAAGATCAAAATGGTTAGCATGAAATTCTGAAGACTACAGATACGATTAAAAAGCATCTAGACAAAACATATCACTGCCTTACTAAAACAATTCTATTCCAAACACAGCTGTGCATACAACACCAAGTCAACTTGATAAATAAAGCAGCCAAGACCTCCATACCTGGACATTCTAGGCCTGACAAAAACATAGGATGGGGGTCAGTGAACAAATAGATTGAAAACGTGTGCGCAACACTGTGATTTTGTTAACTTCGTCTAGTATTAATATCAACTGCTTTGCAAAATATGACATTTTTATGAGTACTTAAATTCGTGGATTTCATTATGTGACGGTTTGGCTATTTATAAGTACTTAGTCTCGTGAAGTATCCTCTATAAATACACGAAAAGAATGCAAAATAACAAATGTATGCCGACTACGGTTACAATATTACTGATGTCTTTATGTGTACAAATCAAACACCTGTCAAAATCAATGCCTTATTAAGTCTTCTACATGAAACGAAACCGACGCAACTAACAATGCCAAACCAAACGTTCACTGAAGCACCTATGTACATGATCTATTTAAACAGCTACTCATAAAGATGGACTATCAAAACATTCAGACGATTGTGCTGCCATGTGTGGTACTATTCAAGTTAGGTCCTTCTAGACAAAATGTCTTAGATATTGGACAAAACTATAGGTGGATCGGAAAACGTTGAATCTGTGTCATTCTGCAATTTCGGGTTTATTTACTTGACAATAGCTTGCATATATCAGGAGAAAAGATAGACACGACGTTTATTATTCATCCGAAAATTAGTGACGTATGAGCTGTAATTTGTATGTAGATACGTAGCATTTAAGTCATAGTTGTGCTTCATGACGTTTTCTATGTTTTCTGCTTTGCTTTTTTAAATTATTGTCAACGTCTTCCATGTTCGTTTCCACGTTTATTTCTTTCAAAGTTATCGTTCTCGTCATTTTAGAACTCGAAACTTGTTGTCAAGAACTATTTCTCATCTTTCTATTTACATTTTTTAACTATACAATTTTCATTAATTTTGTTCTCGTCGCTTTCCATTTATTTTAGGACATTACAATTTTTTGCCCTTATGAGAATAATCTTTGCCATAATTTACAGCTTTCAATGTCTCTCTAGTAAAAGATTTTTGTTCTTTTCTAACGTTTTTTGCTTTCCTTTTATTAATTCTTGTGAATGTTTGATAAGCTCTTTTCCAAGCGTAACTATACCTCAATCTGTTATCTTTTCTGAAGTTACCTTTTTCTGGTGATTTGAGAATATGAGGCTTGCTCTCACGAACGTGTTCGCGTGTCTCTTGTTTACGTTCCTATCATTATCCACAAAACATTTCTTCAGATTTGCTTTTGCCACATATTCCATTTATTTTACAACGACATTACAATTTTCCTACACAGTTATTCACGTAGGTAGACATTACCGTTTTTTTTTTTTGCTGCAAGCTATATTTCAAGTTTTGTTTTAATCTCTGTTTCGAGGAGTGTTTGCATTGATTTAAAAGTGCGTGAAACTAATGTGAAGACATTAATACAGTCTTAGTAGCACAATTTATTTGTGTACAATTCATTGTATATAAATGGAAGAAAGTCATGCTTTAAATGTGAAGAAGGTATAAATGATTGCAACATAAACGAGCATAGCACAAACTGAAAGAATACAAGAAAAGGTGAAGAAAAAGAAAAACATAGCATATTTTACCAAATACATGAAATAAAATTCCCACGGGATTGCAAATTTTGAATTAATTCACCTGACAAGAAATATAATTGTATAGTCAATGCAACAAAAACATTTGAATAAGATGAGATGTAAATTACTTTTCGTGTTTTATTAATTGAATTGTATAAAGAAAAGCTAAAAACAAAGCTTTACTATGCTGGAAAGTGTGATGTGGATCACCGCTCCTAATCTGATTATGTTTAAATTCATATTTCTTCTTCTTTACACGAAAGAAGTTTTCCTATGTGTACATGTGTCTGTAAAATTTCGTCATACATTGTTTCGTTTTGTTTTCACATATTAGACAACATCCAACTGGACGTGTTTCATTTGATGCCCAGCAATGGTATCCGAAAGTGGAACCTGACTTGAGCAACGAGCACGTTCATTATTCTCTTTCTGTGCAGATTACTAAGGTCCTACTGAACAAATTTTAAACACCAAACTTGCTGTTCATGTGTTTACTTAGGATAAAGGCTTTCATCCGCTTGCACTATCCCCGCGCGGATAACATGCGGATTGATATATTGCTGCTGAGTGGCATTACTGATTCCGAATCGGTATCGCACTATATATGGATGTGGAATCATGCGCGGTTGCTTCACCGACACAGCAAGTACCACGGCAAGAAATATCAGTGCAAAACGTTGCACTTACCATGGCTTTTATTGTGGTGGGATAAGTGAAAAACTGCTGCGGAAAACAATGCCAATACCTGGCAAAACATTTTTAAAATTATTGCTGTTAAACGAAAGATGAAAGTTTCTTATATCATCTATGCGGACTTTGACTGTCTCAACGTTTAACTTGAAGAAGCATCCAAAATTCATAAAACAAACACAAGTCGCAGAACAAGTTCCATTGCGGGTTTTGTTATGCTGCAGTTAGTTTGACAGGCAATCTGAGCTACCAATGCTTTACCGTAGCAGGGACTAAGTTGAGGATTTCTTAAATCACTAGAGGTTACTGCGAAATAGATTCGACAAAACTCGATTCATCCGCTGACTTGATTATGACCCGCGATCATATTCCTGATATGTCCTCGGCCAATAATTGTGGGATCTGCGAAGAAGCTTGAACTGGAACTGATACTACAGTACGTGACCACTGTGACATCATTGGCGCGTACAGAAGAACTACGCACAAATTTGCTAATTGCAATTAGGAATTGACCTAACAAAACAAAAATCCCTGTGGTGCTTCATATATTGTGTAGGTACGATGGTCACTTAATTATGAAAGCAGTACCCACGGCGTCAAAGTCGCAATTAAGTGTTATTCCAAACAACAGGAGAAAATACATAAAGTTCCCTCTGGACAATTACATTTCATGAATTCGTTGCAGTTTCTGAATTCTTCCTTGGACATGTTACTGAGCATTCTAGTAGTGGAAACTTCGTAATCACCTTTGGTATTGTGCCCAGGTCCCTGGTGTCACAAACACTGACTTTTTAAGGAGAAAAGATACGTATCCGGGCGTGTACATGAGTGACTGGGACAAGTTTGCCGAAACCCAGTTGCCATCAATTGAAGTTTTATTTTTCGCTGTACCGTTAAAGTATTTCCACCAAGGACTAAGTCACGCAAATAAACTTCGGTCCGCATTTAAGTATAAAAACATGGGTGAATATCGGGATTTGTATCCACGCTGATGTGTTTGAAAACTTTCGTGACACTGCCATGCACGCGAACAAGTTAGATCCCACACATTACTTCTCATTGCCGGGAATAGTATGGGATTCGCTATAAAAAACCAAACTCGAGTTATCACTGCGCGGCGATATTGACCAATATCTGTTCATCGGGAGATCACTTGATGGCGGGATTTTACGGCGATTCACAACGTAAAAAAACGCAAGTGTAGACGGATATGACCCTGCTGTCCCTAAGAATTGGGTGGACGATGATAAAACCGTTACCAGTTGGTAGATTTTCGTGGATTGGTCCAGCACACGTTGACCTACAAAAACACAGAAGCCATCACGACAGGAGCAGTGACCACGGATTATTCTTTGTAGTTGATCTGAATAACTATGAACAACTTTACCACCCTCATAACGATTATCTGTTAGTGCCAGAAGCATTGTCGGTGCCTGATACGTGGTTGTCTTTGTATCAGTGCGAAATCGTTAATGAATCCTGACGTAAATACACGTAATGAACCAAACTTATACCAAGTCTTAGGATCAAACACAACTATGTACAACACGTGTTGAATCGTCATGTAAGCATGTAACCAAGATTCAAGGATATACTTGGATTTCGCCAGCACGCTTGGATTGCCCAGTATATTCAGATGAATACTGTTGTTGTTGTTGTTGTTGTTGTTGTTGTGGGGCTTAACGCTATTTTTCAGCACACTATAGGCTATACATGGCGGCCAGTATTAATGGTGGAGGAAGAAACCGGGAAATCCGCGGAAAGAACCACCGACCCACGAGAAGCTACTGGCAAGCTTTCTCATATATCCACATACGCCGAATCTTAGATTCGAACCCACGCAGACAGAGGTGAGATGGCAGTGATCCGTAACAGAGAGCGCTTTAGACCACTCGGCCACTCCGGGCTCCGATGAATACTGATTTCAGAATAATGAATACAGACTTGAGAAGAAAGGCCACAATTACATTTTATAAAAATGTATGTAATCTCATGAAAAATATCGTATTCGGCAAGACAATGGAAAATTTGTGAAAGCGAATCCTCGTCGACCTTGTTAGGGACAGTGAACAAGATAAGCTTCCAAGGCTCGTCGCTGACCCGAAATTCGAAACTTGGAAGATCTTTGAACTTGGGCTTTTTGCTGTTCACAGTAAAACTCGAAACTAAAACTCACAAAGATTATCTATGTCGGAGCGTCTGTGTTGAAGTTGTCGAAGCTGCTCGTATATGAGTTCTTCTATGACAAGATGAAACAGCGGTACGGTGACAACATCAAGATGATGTACACGGATAGGTACTCGTTGCTTATGCATACTACCACCTCCGATGTATATGCAGATATGGTCGCGGTGTCACTAGCGTGTGAGTTTGACAACAGTGAATATCCTTATAAACATCCATTGTTTCGTAAAGCCAACAAAAAGGTTGTTGGCAAGTTTAAGTATAAGTCTTAGGGTAAATCAATCGAAGATTATTTAGGACTGCGACCTAACATGCGGTTGGATGCGACAAGAATATTAACATGTACTTAGGTGTTTCTTCTGGTTACTGTTCAAACAAGATCTCCAGCACAAAATATAAGTGGAATCTCTTCGAGACCGACGTGAATTCGCACACACAGCAAATATGATACGGTGTAGCAAACATCTCATAGATGCGTTCCAATGTACTAAAGGGAGCTTGTCACCGCTGATACCAAGCGATGGACAGCCCACGACGGAATCACCACTTACTCGTTTTGGCTATCATTCTATTGCGAATAAACTTGCGGCTGATTGACGTTGGTGAGCTTGCAAGTGTTTAATTAAATCGTTCCTCCATAGCTTGGTCACGATGTATGTCGACATGTCCAACACGAACTCGCACAAGGTCTTTTACTAACAACGCAGCGGTATATCCAAGAAATCCTTCACCAAGATACGCTTGCAATAATCGTGGCCTCGTCTGTGTCCCGCGTTCTTATATGTGTTCGAGTGCATCTGAGACACTTGCAGAATCTCTTAACGTTAACTGCCCCGCTTCTTTGTATCTATTACCAACATCCACAATGGTTAGCATATACTTGTATAGTTTCCCTCATATACAATCATGTAGAAGAAATAAGAGATCCGCCTGATGGACTTCATTTTTGCATCAAACCACCTACGTGAAATTTTTGTTGGCACTGGTAGGTAGATTAGATTTCTTGGCCAGACATGCTCTAGCAACCCCATCAATGACCCTTGCCGAACTTTCTAACTTTTTCACGGCTTTTTAACTTTCCGATACCCACATAGACGGTAGAATAGTTTTGATAATGTCCGGTTTTTGTGTCCATGTTTGTTTGTATTAATATAGATTACTTTTAATGAGTGGACGTTTGTCCGCGAGAGGATCTATGATCTTTCAAGTGTAATCTTAGCTTTCATACATCCCTTAATGATCCGTCTTGCGATTCGTTTTCCTGTACCTTGTCCCACATTTGTATTCAAGTCATGGATCAGATCCACGTCTGCACGTTGACACGCACGGATATCTGTTGATGCTTTATAAACAAGGTTATGTCGGTAACACGCAGCATCAACACGATTTACCTGTGTTTCACCAAGCTTTGCTTGGTTGGTTGCTAAAATCAGGCCATTAAGCAGGCCTTATCCCAGGCCACAGTAATTGTATCCAGCGATGTGTTTTCACCAGGATATTTTTATTCCATGGTCTTCCTGGTAATCTCGTTAATGCAGGAGTGATATTATTGCCAATTGGTTTAAACAAGGACACTGCCCGTCCATGGCTTTTCCCTATTGTAACTAGATATTCCTATTAATGGGTACTTCTTTGCTCCATATCGAACACAAATTCCAGTAACCTCAGCTCGTCCATTACGGGTCCTAACTCGTGTTGCATTTGCAGTACGTATTTTCACGCGACATCGCATGCAATATGAAGCCATGATTGTATTGTATACGGTATTATTCAATGGCATCACGAAAAAGACAACGATCTGAAGATCTTAAAGATTTTAAAAGATCCTTGTTGAGAAACATCAAATAATGTTCAGTTATTGCCTTCTCTGCACAAGAAACACTTAAAACCATCCAACCATGTTGATGGAACCGTGTTCCCAAATTCAGGTCCTGCATTGATCATTGACCCTGCTGAATCAGACAAAATGCAACTGTATTTGAACATGATTATATGATGGTTAACATGGGATCGGAAGAACGTGATTACACCGTTGGCTTATGTTTTAAAAGATTGTAAGGAAGCGCTGAGCAGCGGTGGTATCATCAACGTCGATCCTTAATACTCCATCGATGTAGCACCTACCACTGACGATTTGGATTCAAATGAAAACAATCCTGTAGTGTACGACGACGTAATTCTTGAGCAACAAGTCAATCCTGCACAAAGATTTTTACCAGGTGGACACAAACACGCCAATTTAATATATTTGACTCAACGATAAGAACATGTACCTAAAGTAATCCGTAACAATTATGTTGATGATATTTAGTGGCATTAATGCGCATGGTCCTGTAAATGTTCATTAGAATTGGTGTTTCGCCGTCTACACTTGGGATGTGTTTCGTGATATGTTTGAGCGAATCACTACGGATCCTTACAGTTTTCTCACCATTGATTTGACCAGAACTTCCAGTCGCAGGAGAAACTATCGTGTTGGTCTGGACACGAACTTCACACCGCATTGTAACAACAATCATAACAATTATTTTAAATTTCCGCCAGTGATGTAATAGAAAGTATGTAAAGCGACGCCGAAAAGCTCCTCCTGAACACTAGAATTAATTCGCAATGTTATTGCATGTCGTAAAGGTATCAGAGATATGTTAATAAGATACAGTCGCGACAAACTGCATGAGACGCCCTCACCATGGCCTTTGAATAAACATTGGCGGTTCTGATTAACCATAAATTGAAATTTCCGAATTTGCCAACGATATTAAAAAGGCCACAAATGCAACCGTACAAAAAGTGGCAGCGATACTGTAACAGAAGAAGAACCAAGTCTAATTTGAAAAATATCTAAGCGCACCAAAAAGATCACAAAACCACAAAAGCAACTGCAGAGTTCATTACAGGCTCGTCAGAGTTGATAAAGTCCAAGAAGAAGACGTCAGTGAACTTAAACAGAGAGCAAAAATGGAAGTACTTTCACCACGCAAGTACAACTCAATGATGGAAACAAAAAAGACCCCATCAGTTCAGCTTCAAATACCCCCTACTGCACCTGAATTTCGCACACAGGATGAAAAAGAAGACAAATGGATGAAAGAACAAATATAATGGTATCGGCAACAACCAAAATATGTAGAAGGCCTTGATGAACTATGTGACCTTAACGAACTTGCTGATACATTGGGAATACTTGAGGGATCAATTCATGCGGGCAACAACGCAACAAAAGTCAATAATGAGGCCAAATCGATTTGTCAGCGGTTGCCCACCAATCACACCATAGACAGAAAAACATCGCGCACTAATACATGAACACATCAGTGATGTATATCACAACACAGATAATGATTTTTGAAACGGCAGAGATGATGCGTGTGCTGCGCGATGTCTGTGCTGCGATGGAACAGGTTGATGTTAATACAACCCCAAGCGTTACCTTGATGATCACCATCTCATCAATGAAAACAGAATTTGGTGTGACTTTTTCTACACCTGTTACACTTGGTGAATCACGCACACATGGAACAGCATTAGAGTCGCTGAGAGTTTATTTATTGTTTGCCTAATATGCAGTTAGAACATTTGGTAATCTTGACTAGAACAACATATTGGCGTTTTCACTAGATCGTGCAACATCTTGAGGTATGATGGGACTTCTTCTTACAGGGGCGTAATGATTCCAGTCAGTGATGAGGTCCGACGAAAATTGTCTGTGCTGACCGGTAAATGTACTAATATTTATATAATTGAACATGATCCCAGACTCAGCTAGGTCATCGCAATTTAATCTTCAGAATGTTTGGCTAACATTGGACATTCGTCGTTGAGAAGAGTTCTTATTTGGCCCAAATACATTCCCCGAACACAGTCGATTTCCGCGTGCAAATATTTATGAAGAAGGTAGCCAACTGATCTCTGAAGACCCCATAAGTGCAGGTCTCCAAATAACCCCGACTAGAAATAAATATTGAAGAAACAACAATCACAAAGAATAAAACGTTATGAGTGAAGTGCGTATACAGGCAATTTACTGGGCATAAACAAGCCTCTGGCTAGATTCTTGAGTATTATAAAGACATATTTGCTTTGGTCAAAACTGGTAAAGATAATGAATCAAAGCAACAGATACATCAGTTTATGAAACTCCTATACAGGGCTAAATAAAATCAGTCAGCCCCTGAAATAGAGACAGAAGAGGCAGATGAATATTCGGATCAAGTAGCTGCAGCACCACCGATAAAACAGAAACAAACAACCGCACCACAACCAAAATATGTGTCTCCACCAGTAACAATTACACGGAAAAACTTGGAACAACACCAGAAGAACACGAGCCAATATGTGCATCTGCACCAACACAGGAAGAACAAGAACAAATACTAAACTGGATTGAGAAACCAACTGCACCTGAATTTTGCACACAGGAAGCAAAAGAAGACAAATGGATGCAAGAACAAATATAATAGTATCGGCAACAACCAAAACAAGGAGAAGGCCTTGATGGACTAAGTGACCTTAACGAACTTGCTGATCCACTGGGAATGCTCGAGGGATCAATTCATGCCGGCAACAACGCAACAAAAGTCAATAATGAGGCCAGATCGATTTATCAGAGGTTGCTCACCAATCACACCATGGACAGATAAACATCACGATCTGATACATGAACTTATTGAACACATCAGTGATGTATATTACAACACAGATAATAAATTTTGAAACGGCAGAGATGATGCGTGTGTTACGTTAGGTTTGTGCTACGATGGAACAGGTCGATGTTAATACAACCCCAAGCGTTACCTCGATGATCACCATCTCATCAATGAAAACAGACTTTGATGTGGCTTTTTCTACACCTGTTACATCTGGTGAATCACGCACACATGGGATAGCACTAGAGTCCCTGCGAGTTTATTATTGCTTGCCTAATATACGATTAGAACCATTGGGTAGTCTTGACTCGATCAACATATTGGCATTTTCACTAGATCGTGGAACATCTTGTGGTATGTTGGAATATCTTACAGGCGCGTAGGTCATTACTCCAGTCAATAATGAGGTCCTACGAAAAATGTCTGTGCTGACCGGTAAATAATATTCTAATATCTACATGCTTGAAAATGATCCCTGACTCAGATAGGTCATCGCAATATATCTTCACAGTGTTTGGCTAACATTGGACATTCGTGGTTGAGAAGAGTTCTTAGTTGGCCCAAATATATTCCCGAACATAATCGATTTCTGCGTACATCACCTACAGATATTGGATATCATATTGGGCCGGACATAGTCAGAATTACCTCAGTGATGCAAATTAATTTAACATGTGACGCTGACAGTCGTAGTTATCAAAGCAGGTCTGAAAAGACAGGCGTAGTTATTCAGGGTTATATACTGTTTGGGTTTTCACCAATAGTCGAACCAGGTGATATCAATTACGCCCCACCTGTGTATCTTCCATGTCATAATAATATGCTCATACATATTCGTTTTACCCTTGTGGATCAAGACAGGAACGTTGTAGAACTTAGATGTGAAACACTGAATAAACAATTGTATATTAGAGATCGACCTGGCATTTAATATAATGACAGTCGTACATGGACGTGTGAGACCCGTGCACGTTGTTAACGCGAGAAAACCCGTTTATGCAACATTTCATGGAATGAGCCTTAGTGGCGTTTTCATGGATTATTCACATGTAGGAATGTTTCAGACACCTAATTTCGTACAAACAACACCAACGATGCAATTTGGCATGATGTAGAGGCATCGCTGATGGTAAAGTTGTCTTAGAAAGATTGACTTTATGGATGCCTGGGCATAACCACTTCACTGACAACAGAATCACGTTTTTTTGGTACTGTGTATGCAATCGGGAACCGCGTCAACGTTGTCGTTTCTCCCGCATACCACAGATGCACACCCACCAAGTGGCATTACGAGATAATTTAGATGGCAAATATGTACCCAACATGTTCTTACCGCACCAAAACACGTTGGTGGCGTTTCAGCTTACAGCGCAAAATAATGACCAAATTCATAGTAAGATGATATTGACGACTTAGGAGTGACTTCCGTATGCATACGGAAGCATATGGGTTTTACAATTCTACTAGCTCAACACATGAAGCCATCGTATGATGCTCTGTACCAAAAAGCCAACAACACACCTCTGAGATCATGTAATATGAAAACTGGTCTTAATACATTCAAGGAGGGGTACTGGTTGGTAAGCCAAAAGCAACAAACTTTTTCACTAATATTAAGTTAACAATAATGAAGCAGAATACACACGCTACATCATTTTCTGGCTCAAGATATGTTAAATTTTAAAAAACAACATTGTAGAAAGAAATACCTTAAAGATATAAAAAGATAAGTTACCCATGTTTACGGCGAAACAACAAACACAAACATACTTATATTGAATTACTGGGCATCGGCCCTACCATTTTTAAAAACACTTCTGCAACATTTAGCTAGTGCTCACAACAATATTGAATGGCCTTTAACAATTTGCGTTACCTTCAGTTTGAGACATCATCTGTTGCTTTGCTCTCTCTCTCTCTCTCTCTCTCTCTCTCTCTCTCTCTCTCTCTCTCTCTCTCTCTCTCTCTCTCTCTCTCTCTCTCTCTCTCTCTCTCTCTCTCTCTCTCTCTCTCTCTCTCTCTCTCTCTCTTCTAATGACAATATGAACTTCCTTTTTATGTGTAACGAAAGTCTAACAAATGAAACGTTATACTGCAGTTTCTAGATAAGAATTTCACTGTAAATACTAGAAGCGGTGTACTCATCAATGTCAAAAATCAAGACTTTTATAATAGGGACAATGGATGACTCATTGCGAACTGTCTGTATGAATTGCCAGTGCTTGGTGGATCCAGTAAAAGAAGAGATGTTTTGAATTACCTAAAACAGACGGAAAACATAACTATTGCAAGATACACATTTTATAAAACAAACGGAGGCATATATTAGATCATCTTGGGATTACAAATGTATCTTCAATTCTTTTGCATCCAATTAAAAGGGAGTATCTATTTAACTTAACAAACATTTTCATATTGTCATGCATAGTGTAAAATCAGATGTAAATTGCAACAAGATAGTTTTAGATGTTTCAACTCAAAATTTCGGGTATCCACTTATAAACATGTATAGTCCTAATCTTGACAAAACAAAAGTTCTATACTGAAATAAGGTAGGGTATAGAGATTTTAGGAAATCAGCATACACTTATTATTATTGGAGGAGACTTCAGTCTAGTTCTGAATCAAGCACTTGAAAATTGCAACTCACTAAATAACCCACAGGCAAATGATGCAGTGATTGATATGTGCATTGAATATAATCTAATTGATATCTGGTGAGAAAGAAATATGGACTCAAAACAATTCACTTGGAGAAAGAATATCTTCATCAAACAGGCAAGGTAATATTTCTTTCTAATTTCGGAAAAACGTTTTTCATTGGTAAATGAGTTTTCTATAAAACAGGTTGTAAAACACACCATTCTCTAACTCTTACTGTTCGTAAAACTGAAACGCACATTTTGGAACGTTAACAAGTCTCTATTGAAAGATTTAGAAGACCTAGCGCTTATTAAATGCTCAGTTAAAGAGTACTAGAACAAATCTGTCTCCCACGTCAAATTCTAATTTGAAACCAGCCACAGCTTCTGAGACTAGATTCTCCATTAACGACAAATCGTTTTTTAAATGCTTTTAATAGAAATATGAGGCGAAACTATTTCTTATGCTTCACGCAAAAAAGACAACACGCTCAACAGAAATAACAAATTACAAATGATATTACTATTCTAGAAGAGGAAAAAATATAAATAAGCTACATGAATTAAAAACGAAATTCGTGCCATACAAATGAAATGGTCGGAGTAAGACCTATGGCAAAACGGACTGACGATGGGGAAGGGGTTTCAAAATATTTCTGTAATTTGGAAAATAGAAACTATCCAAGTAAGATGATGCCAAATTTAACTAAATAGGATGGAACATTTGCAAACAAATGAGCTAGAAAGTTTAACAAAACTAGGTCATACTGTGAAAAGTATTATTTTTCACAAAATGTCGATACGGTTGATCTTGACACTTCATTGCATTTTATAGACATCCCTAAATTGAATAAGAAAGTAAACCAATGAATGGCCCAACTACTGTAACAGAAGCAACAACAAGTCTTAACACCATGGCTAACAATAAAGTCCAGGATTAGATGGATTTACAGTAGAGTTCCTTAAAGTCTTTAGGAGAGATATTGGTCAGTATTTTGTAAGAACAATGCATTATGCCAATAAAAATGATGAGCTATCATTGACTCTGAAAGAATATGTTATAATATTTCTCCCTAAAGGGGATACGCCAAAACAATTTTTAAAATGGAGACCAATTTCCTTGCTTAATGTCTCATAAAAACTCGCATCAGCATACATTGGAAGTAAAATTTAACCTATACTTACACTAATTATAAGTGGCGATCAAACAGGTTTTGTTAAAGGCCGATGCATAGTAGAAAATATCGTTACTCTTTATGACAGTATATTTCATTAGAAAAAATGCAAGTTACCTGGATTTCTTTCAATTGATTTTGAGAAAGCATTCGATTCTTTTGAATGGCATTTTATTGACAAAGCTTTAAACATTCTAAATTTTAACAAGGATTTTCAAGGCTGGATCTATCTCTTTATACAAATATCAAATCTTGTGTCATTGTAAATGGACAATGTTCACCTTGGTTTGAGATTAAGAGATGGTATACAAGGTGACCCCCTTTCCTCATACATTTTTCTTTATTGTGTAGAGATACTAACCCATTTCAAATGGAAATATCAAAGAATCAAAAATTTAGAAAAACACACACAATATCTAGTTTATAAGTATGAGGATGACAATGCATTGACAGCTGATGATTAAGAGAAATCTCTTAAGTCAACTCTACATCTTATCTACCAGTGATCTAAATTTTTAGGGCTCAGTATAATTATTGAAAACCTAAATGGGTATTGATAGGAATTATAATTGGGAATACTATAAGGTGCTGTGAAGAATATCAGTTAGTTTGGAATACATCTTATTTTAAGTATTTAAGTTTCACATTAGCTTTAGAGTTAGATTATATGGTCAAGATCAGCTATGAAAAATAGAGAAGTTAAATCTTTACTTTTACTGTGGTCTATGAGATCAGTTACACTTCTTGGAAAATTGTAATTGTGAAAAGCTTTGCCCTATCTAATGTCTAACCCACCTAAGCCAAACTTCAAGAGTTAGATGTAGTTTTTCATACGTTTATATGGGGTGGTGTAAAAGATAAAGTCAAAAGGAAAGTTTTATGTAAAGAGTGTTTGAAGGTGGTTTGAAAATGTAAGATTTAAACATGTGTATACATTCACTGAAAGCCACTTAGGTGCGAAGACTTATCGCCTCTACACCTAAATGGAAAAGGGTTTTCAAAACTTCCATGCCAAATATAGACGTTCTTTACTTTTGGCGCAGATTGTATCACCAAGGTGAGAAATACTTTCGACGCATTCTGGACTGATGCATTTGCAGCACGAATTAAATTACACAATACATTTACTGTAGAGAACTCGGAGGAATTTCTTAAAACTCCAATGTGGCTGAATCCTAATATTAAAGCAGGAACTTATGGTGCTATGTACATGCACTGGGTGAAAAAGGAAATTTTGTATGGAAAAGATCTGTTCAATGACAACGGTTAATTGGATTAATAAATATGGCTTTTGTAATATGTCTGAACTGTACGTCGAAATTTTAGTTTCAAGGCATCATCAGAGCCATCCAGTCCTTCTCGAACAGATTTCGTTTAGAAATTAATTCCAATGTATATCTCCCTTTAGACACAATGCTTTAATTCTGCTTCTTAAAGAAAAAAGAATGTAAAAGCAAACATAAATATTAAACGTTAACACTTCTAGGCCAACTTCGGTATTAAATTGGAATCAAGAATATGAGTTTAACGATGAGAGTGATTAGAATGAATATTTTGTCTTGCCCTTTAAATTAACTAACGGTCCTAGAAGGAGACGATTTCAGACTAAAATAATGGATAGCATTTTACCAAGAAAGAGATTTTTCAACAAAACTGGAAAAGTCTCTACATGCATGTGCTCTTGATGCAATGACTCCTTGGAGACTTTTTCTGATCTTGTTTGCCGGGAACTGTTCCAAAACTGACTCATTACTGCTAGTTTTGTTGGATTGATAAGGAGTAACTGTAATCATCTGCACAAATTTTAAGTTTCAAAAAGAGAATTTATATTTGGTATAACAGACCAAGACAAAAGAGATACAGTGATTAATCTCCTTTTGGTGCAACTGAAATAACATATCAATAAATTCAGATTTAACAATGAAACACCCAACCTGACCAGTTTAAACAAAGAAATTAAGTTATATTACATGTGAGAATATTATGCATATATCAATTGCACATGGAAAAAGTTTCATGACAAATGGCACAGACAACTATTTGAATGATTCTTACCATCTTTGCTACTCATACCTACAATTTTAATAAGCTCAGATATGTCCAAATATGAAACTAAACATGTGTGCACCCCCAACCCCACCAACCCACCCACCCACCCACCCATACATACACACACACACACACACACACACACACACACACATATATATATATATATATATATATATATATATAACATATATACCTCACTATATATATATATATATATATATATATATATATATTTAGAGAGAGAGAGAGAGAGAGAGACAGACAGACAGACAGACAGACAGATATACGAATAACTTGAAATAAAGTGTTTGGGTTGTTATATAATGTCGTGCCCTTGTCGGTTGAGAATAACAAATGTCTATCAAACTGATATCAAACTGATGCATACGAAACAGAAGACTGTCCGTACCTCAATAGCGCTTGTAACATTGGTGAAAGGTCAAGCACCTTTTCAAGTACAGGGTGTCTCAGAACAATAGTATTGTTCGTACTAAAAAGTATTGTGATTGACTCTTCCATCCTTCACCCGATGCCTTAGCTGATCCTTTCAAAAATTTCTTGCTTCTGAACATTAACCAGTAACTGTCTCCCACCGCACGATCCCCCTCGGGTATGTATCCAGTGTTACAGTGCTGGTTTCGACAAAGAAACAACAGATATAACTTGTGACCTATTTATTTTCTTTATAGAGTAGTAGATTTATACAAAAACAGAGTTACCCTAACGTAATTAGTAGTCTGTAACAATTAGTACGCGTGTTTTTTATCGGTATTAAATAACCCTACGATAAATAATTCTTGTCATTATTGATAAGAACTAAAACATGGACACATATGTGTGTGCTTACGGTAAGATAGTGTATGGTGGTAAAGAAGGGTGTGTTTGAGGAGAGCATTCTGAAATACTTCCGTCTTAGCGTTGGGGGAACGCAATATCATGGTGTGTCAAAATAACGTGAGCACAGAAAGGCTGGAAAAAATTGAAAGAAGTTTCTATGCAGATACAAGATCTATAGGGAACGAAATTGGCATGGTTAGTTCATAGTTACTGTTTACTTTCGTAAGCTTAAAACCTGTGCATCTGACATGTAATCGTGGTCGAAGGTAACCCGTAACATGAAGGTTATCAATCATCGATGGTCCTGTAATGTGCCAATATGAAGGACATAAACTAAGCTGAAGAATATCAACCATTACGCATTGAACTCCCGTAGTAATTTCAAGACGCAGTTTAGTACTCGCATTGGACTGTGAGATCCATGTATAGACTTGGACAAGGACAATTGTGAACGTCGTGATTGAAACTGAAACGATCAAATGATCCCAAGTTAGTACATCAAAAACAGTAGTAAACCAATCAGGAGGAGAAGTCGTGGGTGCAATAGTATATTGGAAGTGAACTGTAGATTGAGCTTTTGTCGCATGTGCAAGTAACAGGGCAATCTACAATGCTCTAAAACGCCATATGAGCCAAACAATAGACAAGGAAAAACTGATTATAGTCATAATATGTAGGGAATCAAACCAAGAATTGC